>KN886726.1:12120-25740 GCA_000934455.1 Apostichopus parvimensis
TAATCTGTGCGTTTAGTTAACCTCAATCTCAACGATCTCTATTTTGGTTTATTTTACTTTTCATTTATATCTTTATTATTGTTTTGAATGAATATAAACTCATTCTTGACCTGTTTATTGTAATTCAGCTTTTCTTTCCTTCCTTAAGTTAATCTGGTATAATTATGAAGTGTTTGTTGATGTATATTGCAACCCTCACACGCAGTCTCCACGATATGTGAATATAACATAAAAGCTGACAATGCTTACTGGAAATGTTTAAACCACAAGGATACCAGCAGTAAACCACCGAGCTACAAGATCTCTTGAAGGAATAACATTTACTTTCAAGGAAGTGAATAATCAATTCGTTTGCGGTTTTATTAGGACTTTTCTCTAACTGCGCATGCTTGTTTATATTCCTTTCATAAACGAAAGAAGCAGCTAGTCATAAGACATCCCTTACTCTTCATTGACAGATCAGTGCAACTTGTTTATCACTCACTGCAATTAATGATATGATAACTACCAAATATCATGAAATATATAACATTTGTATATGTATTAATCTTGTATATAATGTCATGGGAACAATAGTATTTTACCAATAGTTTTATTTTTGTTATCTGCGTCTAATATAATGAACACTATTTTATGTTTTAGAAAAATTAAAATGTTCTCCCATGAATTAAAATAAATATACTTCAAACGGTGCAGTCTATGGCATACTTCGACAATAGTATTTACATATAAATTGGAGTAGGAAGAATGACGTCTTGAGACATATAATGAAGCCACCCATCCTACTGGTGGCGCTTTGATTGTACGGCAAGACAGAAGTACCGGCGCGTAATACAAACAAGACGTCTTTGACATAACTAAAGTGATAAATTTGACATAAATCACTCAAAATGGTAATATCGTGGGTCGCATTTTGTTGCCAAAATCGTCAATAATGTGTCAGAGGCTTTTATTAGGGTTTATTACCATCATAATACTTTCACAGGACACTCTTAGGAAGCGATAGAAGAAGCCATTATATAGGTATCTAATTACTTTACTAGTATCGTTTGGTCAGCTGCTGTATTGTTATTCACTAGACGTTAGATATAGTTTGCCTAAGCCCTTGATCGGCTACGGCTTTCCTTTCGGATGCGATTTGACTAAATGACTAAATGTCAATTGTCCTGTTCAGTCTTGTATGAGTTTTTCTTTCCCAGTAAAACGGGCCCTCTCTATTCAAAGAGGTACCCTTTATCTTTGCATCAGTCAGGGCCCCCTTTTGGTCGGGGTCCCCGGTTCAGCACGGTCCGAGCCCATTGGAGTTACGCACAATTCCAAGTGCATAACACATTGAAGGCTTCGATTCTCTATCTGCCTTTAGTTTTGGGAAGATCTTGTGATTTTCATACCTAGATATGGCTAGATATTGCTAGATATCCATACAGTACAGTGTCCTTGGGATTTCTTGGCATTTTTCGGGGCCTGATTTTTGGAAATTGGGAGTGATCACACTCCATGTAGGCCAGTGCACGACCTCTAGACTTCACTCATATACAACCCGACCACTTGTTATCGATAAAGTGGTGTGGTGCCGGATTTGGTCAAGGTCTTGAAACTACGGGCGAAGGTCATTAGTTAAGTTTCGTAACTCATCGGGAAGCGACAAGAGGGGTAAGGTTGTTGGCGCGCGTTTTCATAGAGATGGGAACAATCTTTAGAAGTAACGGGTGCGTCCGCCTCTCGCCCCCCCCCCCCCCCGTACTAGGTTTGGTAACAATTCGCATTCAGGTCAAAGTTTATGATATATTAGCTCGCAGTGTTGCGAAGGACATAGGTCTAGTGCCGTTCGCATATAGATCCTGGTCTAATACCGAAATGCGTCATAATCCCCGACGACTAGGTCGAGTTATAGACCAGCCACAGTTAGTGTCATGGCACAATTGTTTAAGGCGTCCATATGCACATACGCGTTATGATATACCATATATAGCATATATATATAAGATACATTAGTGAGAGAAGAAAAATGGAAACGTAAAGAATGGAGTTGTCGGTGTTAGGGGTAGGGTGAAGCGCATGACCCTTCCGAAATCCTCGATCTGCCACTGGCTACCCTGTGTATATAAGAGGAATCAGCGCTGTTATTATGTCACTGTTCCTCTTTCTCTTCCCGGTGTCTTGGCGTTTATCTTCTACTCCCTTCTTTTCTCCTATTTCTCTCTTTCTTCTTTTTCTTTTCCCTTCCTTCCTCTCCTTCCTCCTCTTTCCCCCCCTCTTTTTCTCCCCTCTTTTGTCTTCTCTCTTTTTTTCTGTCCTTTTTTTCTTACCCAGGGGCGAGCGCCCCTAAAGCCCCCCCCCCCCCCACCCACATCCTGGATACGGGCCTGATTTCCATTCCCGAGTTTGGTATCAATGAAAAAATGAAAGTCTCAAGGCAATTTTACTAAAAATGTGCATTATTTTCTGCAACGAAGACATGTTTACAGCATATTTAACGGCACTTTTTGGAGCCATGAAAAAAGGCGCCAAATTCAATAGAGATTTATCAGAAACAACGACAAAAATAGAATTGTTAACGGTTTTCTTACAAAAACAAATTATGTGAGATGCAACTTACCATTCATATATTCATGGTGGCTAGCGACGCTTTCTTTAATATTATTCAAACACTTAAACCAGAGGGGTAGGTCTGAAGCAGTTTCGCAAAATTCCATACGCCTCGCCAAATTTTGGGGGTGGGGCTACAAGAAAACTGTTTATTGACTCGCTCGTTAGGAACTGACTGATTTACATCGATATGCAAGTATAATGACAAGACAGCACGTTGCCTGCATGTTAAGTACACTTTTAACGTAACTATTTCATTGCTTTCAGTTTATTCACATGAAGTTATATTCACATGGAAGGCCATACAACCTTTCCCGATGCATTTACACACGATCTCAAGTAGCATAACTGCTTTTTGCAAGCAACTCAATACAGATTCTAGTGAATACAATGACGACTTTGTAACGCATAACAGTAATGCGGTAATGTTCGGAAGTAAGGCGCTTCACAATTAACTCAACATAATTGCTAAGAAGATGGAATCTCACTATTTCAATGAAAACTCTGAGTTACGTATTTTAAGCGTTAAAAGACAAATCAATACAACATGCTGAATTTGGAAATGACGTTTTGCTATGATAACGTTGCAAGTGCAACATACTAACATTGTTGCAATGCATTTCACAAACTAGAGACTAGGATACAAGGCTACTATTTGTGCCGCCATTTGTTAGTACATTCTCAGTTACAGATCACTCGTATCGGGAAGTAAAAAAATGTTCACAATGTCTCTAAAATGTTTCATATTTGGTTAATGAAAGGTATTTGTAACTGATTTGAACGTATTTAATGCATTAAGTTAGCTTTTTTTGGTGTGATTTAGTTTTCAAAATGGTTTGTTCTTCAGAAGAGTTTTTGGTAAACAGAAAACGTGGCTAAGTTGTAACACTATCCGTTGGATGTTTGAAAACAGCAGACTGTGTATATGTGTAATCAATAACAAGAAACCCGTAGTCACAACCGTTAACGTTTTACTATGTGTGGCTACTCAACCGCATCATCATTACACCATAATAGGAATTCATAGTACTGAGAAAAATGAAAGAAACCAAGACAAAGAAAACGGATTCTCTCACAATCGTTTTGTTGAACCTTTGTTACACGCTCAAGTACAAAGATATTGTTAGGGTTGTTCGAGATTCCAGAATAGTGTACAGTTATGGAAACGACAGACACACAAATAGGTTGCCACAACTACATGTTGTGAAACATATATAAACCTATTTTCCCAGCCTACTGTGTATCCAATCACCAGTGGAACAATTTCTACTCTTGAATAATTCCCTCAATGAATAAATCGGATTTAGTACACCAACATGTGAAAACTTCGAATTGTTTCATTGTTTGACGCTCTAATTGTTTCATACTTTGACTCAAAATACTGTACCATCACCTTTTGCTTAATGACCCTCTCTTCTTCAACTCATGTATTGTTAACAAAAGGTTACAGAAGGCTACAGGCATGATAATAGACATGTGGGAAATATTAGTGTTGATGAGCTAAGTGAATGTGCAGTCTTGAAAGCTGTTGTAACCTGTACATACTTACAACTGCCATCTGTAATACAGAATACTAAACAAATGGCACTGATTAGTCATCGTCATCAGTCTTTCGTCTGATTTAACCACTTTTCCGAAAATTACTACTCTTTAAGTGTTAACCATATGTTTATATTGTCCTGTAAAACTATTTCATTATCAATTTCTTAGGTATGGAACATATAGCTATTTTTACAGTTCTGATACCTATGTGGGTAATGACCGATATAGCACCAGAAGGTATCCAAGCACCTTTAATAAATTTGCAACAAACATGCATGGTGGTAGTATCGAATACTGCTTTTAACAATTACTGAATTACGTTCTACAGTTATTATTAACCTAGGGGCACCGTGTTACTTATATCATGAAATGTAACTGATGGATACGATTATTTAATACCACATAACCAATGACTGAAATACGTGTTGCCAACCAGTTTTTTTGTAAATTGGCTCGTAAAGTAATACCAGCTACCACAGTGTTCACTTAAATTTCCTACAGTGTTCTATCATGTATCAGCAGATATTAAATTTACTTTCATTCCCTCAAGGGTAAAGTTTTCATGAAAGGTGTCTACATTTGGTTTGCAATCAGGTCAACTTAATTAAGTCAGCTCAAGTCAACTCAAGTCACTCAATACTAAACATTAGCTAATTATTAGACAGTTGGTTTTAAGGATAGTGCAATCAAATGTATTCCAGGTTACATTATGATTCATAACAATATTAACCTAACTCGGTATATCCATGGCCACCTAAAAGGTCTTACTTCTGGAATATACATCTAGCACTACATAATAGTGTAGTCGAATGACGCAGACACTTGTAGATATATATTATATTTATACGTTGTTTTACAGAATGGAGATTACTCTGAGTGACGTATTATATAGCAGGCTGTTGGCGAAGACGACTAACAACCCACCTAACACACCTTATCAAAGACCGAATTTGAGTAATCTAGTGACACCCCCCCCCCGCCCAAACCTTGGCATATTATCTACACAATAGACATAGCAGTTGTAATATAACTTACAGTAAATATCCATATACCAGATACAATTAGTCCATTATATTACCACAATACGTCTCTTTGAAATATGACAATCGGGCGGGCACTGGAGAGCAGGCTTTTACATATGTGTTACTATGAGCCTTGTTGCGTTTACCGTGTGGGCCATGTGGCAACAACGTGCGGAATGACATGCCCGACTAGCGATGGTAGGACTTGTCAATGAACAGTGTGGCGGTTAACTTCACATGGGAAGTAAAGGATCACTGTTATGTGTATAAAACTCTACTCTCAACAACATAAATCATTTAGTATTTGTTAGAACAACCTTCCACTAACAGTGGAAATTATATTCAACCAGAGACATGATTCTAACCCCTTTAAATAATCGAGAGAAATGAAACGATGATGTAATGCACCGTGTAGAATATCTTTTGCAGAGTTTCTTGTAAATTACCCGTAGGATATTGAACTGACCAGAGAAGAAAAAAAAAGTGGGGGAAAAAGAGAAGGAAGGTGGAGAAGGAAGGGAAAAGGAGTTTAAATGCATGTAACATTAAGTGATATGGTGTAGCTTACCACGTCACTGAATTTTACAAAGGTTACAGCTAGGACTAACACTTCACTGTGCAATTAGGGAATTTTGTGATTTCAGACCTCAATTAATAAAAACGAATGATAGCTACAATATATTATATTAATACTTAATGTTGGACATAGTAATTACGACGATATGTAAAGTTGTTTTGCGTTTCCCAAAAGCATATAACTCAAAACTTCAAAGTGATCCTCTATTGAAGACGAAATAAATATGTTACAACGAGTACAACAACTAACTTTGAAACTTTGCCTTCGATAAATTCCCAAGCTTATTGTGTGATATATCACTAAACGTAATAGTGAATATCGTTTGCTTTGATGTAAATGTATCGGTGTACATATATAATGGAAGCACACAACGTTCGGTGTGTGTACTATATATGTAGTTCGATTTCCAATATATATACGTTTAATAATTTGCTGTTTATAACGCAAAAGTCTGGAACCATTTCAGACGATGAACAATCTACCAAAACGCTACGACTGAATGAATAATTATAGCATGATTTCTATGCGATTGTCTCAGTTACACTGGGCGATGAATACCAGTGCTGGTTTGTTTATCTAACCTATTTGGAAATAAAACTAAAATTGTTGTTCGCTACCGTCATACATCGTTGACTAAGACAGACTGCACGCACTATGAAGGGATCGTTCGTGGTTAGCAGGATTGTAATATTTTTTGCAAAAGTAAATGCTAACAGTATAGACTTCAAGAGGAAGTTCAAATGACATGCATGTAGGGGTGAACGTTGGATTTCATCAGCATTAGTCTTTAATGACAATTTTAATGTTCACATTTCTGAAAACCTATATTTTCCCGTTGGTTTCTCTTCAAGTTATTTATAAATATAACAGAATTATGTACTGAATTACTAAAACAGATGTACATTAGTTAAAGCTTTTGTCAAGAGATGATAGCATCGCTTCCATCGACATATACCAGGCTAGGAACAAATGCCATCCTAACATATTCCTAAACTTTACTGTATAACATTACTACTTAACCGTAGCATATACATGTGAATGTTGTGTTTAGGATTCCACTTACTCTAGGAGCCCTATTTAGCTGGTGGAAGATTTGAATAGAGCACTGTTACCGTTCTGCATCGGTCTATGGACGTAATATGTGATTCGTGTCAGTCGTAAATGTACTTTAATCATCCGCCAACCAATTAAAATGAATGAACATGGTAGAAGATATTACGTGATGTGTAAAAATTTCTTCAACATAAACCATGGTGACTTATTACTATCATCATACATTGGTGTTGTCTTCGTTGAACAAAGCGACCAACCTATGTAACCTTCACGCTACAAACATTAGTTAGTCGATGCTAAATGTTGTGTTTGTTGCAACTTTCCTACATTATGTCAGTCTTGGTACCTTTACACGTTACGTAATACCTTACGCTTGACTATATTCATGCGAAGTCAGTAGTTACCCGGCAGTAATTAGAAATTAAAAATCATTCAAACACAAAGACATGTATAATCCTTATTTCAATTTGAAAACATTTGGACTCTTATTTATACATGTTTACTTAAAATATAAATAAATAAGATTTTGTGTATGTTGTCTTGATTTTCTTAAGCTGCTCTCTAGTTCACACCAATATATATTCTTAAATGTTTGTAATATGGTACTATTCTCTCTGATCGTGCAATTGCAAGAAGAATGAACATATACGTGTGGAGCGTTAGTATACATTGTAGATAAAACAATTAAATGTGCACATGTGAAGTTTGTTTACATAATGTCTAGCATCAAAAGTTCATACTTGCAATGAATAAAATGATGTGTATTTAAATCTTACCCTAGTTTGATAAGATGTTTTCCAACTTCCTTGAAACTTTGTTTTCTCTTTCACCTTAGCGCTGTACTAAGAATTAAGAGGAAACTATTGAGTAACATTGTTACTTCAAATCGATAAGAACTTTCTGGTTTATAACTTAAAGTGTTAATTGCAGGTGTGGGAGGAGGCAGGGTTGGTAGCGAAGTCTTGGATTCTTGAAGATTCATAGTTTGCTTTACGTTTACTATATCTAATAGACGCGTTTTGTTTTTCACCAGTGTACAATAACTAATCATATGTATATGCTAGAAAACACATGGGATATATGGCATGATATACCTCGGATCAAACACCTTGTGGAAATAAGTGACAATAAGCGTTTAGTGGATATTTAAAAAAAAAGTGTTTCCTTCGGACTGCTAGTTTCAGAAGCAAATGGAATACGTGAGAAATGTGCGTTGTCACTGGTAAACATACAACTGACTTTTGTATTTTTGTCTACAGAGACGTGCGAGGCTTGACAAATAGCAAAAACCACGATTGACTGGTTCTTGCTTAGTTTCATTCAGTTCTCACAATTTTCAAATGATCGAGTAAAGGTGGATTAATAATTAAATTTTAAGCAGTTTGCTGTGTGGTCAAACAAATGAGTAAATCACTGTTGGAGGTCGCACCTGCTGCTTTTCATGATATTAATATATAATCATAGGGAACCGATCCGTAATCGTAAATCGTAGAAATATTCGACCAGAATGTTAACATGCCCTAAACGAAAAATGGTAGATTCCATATGCGTCATAAGACTGAGCGATACAAAACATCCCTTTTTTTTTTTTAATTGTTTCACGCTATTGCATATCAACAATAATTTGCATATTATCAGTAGCCAATCATTACCCGACACGACCATAATTTCTTCATAGTGCTCAGAATTTAAAGCGTTGTAGGATTAGAAGGAAACTTATTAACGGAAAGACAGTAAGCGGAGGTAAGTCACTACTTGTTTGGAACTTTCTAGTAACCACGTTCGGTCACATATATATCCTCAAGTGATCTATAC
Source organism: Apostichopus parvimensis (assembly GCA_000934455.1). NCBI lineage: Eukaryota > Metazoa > Echinodermata > Holothuroidea > Aspidochirotida > Stichopodidae > Apostichopus > Apostichopus parvimensis. The sequence goes on from KN886726.1 coordinate 20,719, forward strand.
CTCAACAAACCTAATTAGTTGTTCTACGTTTGGAAAAGTTTTGGACACTTTGTGAGCCTATTTGTAAACCATCGTTTGTAATCGCTTTTGCCTTGCTTAGCCTAATTATCTCATTGTGTATACGTTGTCAAACGATTATTTTTCTTCGGGAGATGTAAGTGTAACGGTATTTGAGACACCGTTTGATGAAATTAAAAAAAAATCGACGACGGCAATTCGGCGGGATGTCTTTATGAGCCGATCCGAGTAGTTTAGAAATAATAGTAGTGAATATCCAATATTACAGACATTATTGAAAACGGATTATATGAATTTTCTGTTTCAATTGATATTTGTCAAAGTCAGTTTGATTGATGCAAACTTCGGTATTTAGCATACACTTATTCGTCATATGATACAATACCTGGATTTTTTTGTGTTCGTGGATCAACGACATGGAAAAGAAAACTCACATTTATCCAGTGTCTTATAACTTTTATCAAGTGATATTCTGACAAGTTACATCAGTGAAGGTAAGTTCCTCTGTTTTCATTAATCTCCTCTTTTCTAGGGCTTGGCATATCACGATTATCATACAAGTCCTCACGAAAGATATCAATGGAGTAAACAAACCATGAACAATTTTCTAAGAAAGAACAATTTGTCAACTATGGCAAGACATATATCAATTCATCATATGGCTTCCTCGGAACATTGCAAATTGAAATCGACGAGTAGTTCCTTTAATACCAATGAACATATCATAAACATTAACATTCAGAAAAACAGACATTTGCAAGAAATGTGCGATTGGTTATGAGCCGTAGTATGAGCCAAAGAGTAAACCATCATCAGTGTTTTACGTTCTTTCCCTAAATTTAGACTTCTTGGGCTGTGGAAGTAAGAACATTATCAATCCAAACGTCTATGTTGGTTCCTATTAAAGCATAAACGTGAATGTATGATACACACATGTTTTTTAGATTTATTGGCTTGAAATTGTCTCCAAATTGGTTGATATGGAACGAATTTTGCATCGGAAAGGTACCGGAAATGTCCATTAACCTTACATTTCATAACATTGGAAACACAAAATTAAAATGTTTAATGTTGTTAAGTACAATTTATTAATTGCCGCTCTACGTGTTTGAAATTAGTTTCATTGAAGTAAATAATCTGATGGCAGATGATGGCACTCTTAAAGACTAATATATGACAATTATACATTGATAGGTTAAACCTCAAAATCTTGGTGTTATAAAGTTAAGTTATATTTGACAGATAGTATTGCATGCAGTAATCGATTGTGATGGCGCAAAGTATTTACATTTAACTGGAACTTGCGTAGTGCATCCATCATAGTAATCATGCAAAGTGATCTAGATCCAGAATGGTGGATCATATATAGTGGATCTTGTATAGTGGATCTTGTATAGTGGATCGTGTTTAGTTTATAATGGATCGTGAAAAGGATTGTGCATATAGTGGATCCAGCATAGTGGATAGAGCGCAGTGAATCCTGCATATTTAATCCAGCATTGGCTAGAATAAACGTGTAAAAGTTATGATATCGTTACAAACGAGAATGGTATAGGCCTTATTTCGTCAACAGATGGCCTGACGCTACTAGTTGGGCTGAGCATAACTAAGTACATTTCCTAATTAATATAGTATATGCTGATGGTGATTGTGGTTTTGTCAGGTCTGGAGCAGCCTCCCTGATTTATTTTAGTAATATAAAATTCTGAATATTTTGCTTGTCTGCTTACCAATATTACAACAACAACAAATAATAGTCTGTTTTCTTTTCGCCAACCTGCAGGAGCCGTGCGAAGCTAAATTAGTAATTGCTGATAGTGACTGATAGGCTACACGCAGATGCAGAACGGACATGTTGAGAATACTAGCCGATCTAAATGACAATGGTCCACATTCGTTAAAATACTAGGCCTAGCCTGGCCCCTAGGCCTGTCTCACTGTTCAAAAGAACTAGTAAAAACTTGTATTTCCAATTTCAAACCCCCAAAAATGATGGCTTGTTGTTTATTGCTGACTTAGGCCTAATTTATAAAGACCCATAGGTCTAAACTAATCATGCGTAGGCAATGCTACATGTTAACTAAAGTCAAAAGTTCAGGGTATAATTTAGATATAAACTTATTTTTAGCTCACATCGCTATAGCTGTTAAATATGCTGCGTATTCGCAGGCATGAAATATCCATAGAAGATGGTATATGACTAATTGACTTTTATCTTGCTCGATTGAAATATCTAATTCACTGCATGTTTTATTATCACTAGGAAAGGAATTTTAACCAGTTACTGTGACTTATGTTGGCCTATTACTTGTGCACAGGCTACTAATTCACCTAATATTCAAGTCAATTGTGTTTGTGTTTTTTAAAACCTACACTCCTTTTACTCTGCCAGATCTATACACTTCACTGAGCCCAACTCAAGGTAATTCTCAACCAATGGTGTATGTATATACAGAACGCGTTGAATGTACTGATTAATTATATAAACTATAAGGTTGCGTAGCTGTAAAAATAGTACTTTGCACATTCTCCAAATATGAACTATTAAGCTTCAGCTGTGTTCCTGGAATTCTAGGCTGCCTTGCTTATATATGAGGCCAATCAATCCTATGTAACGCTGTGCACTGTTGCTAATTTGCCCGATGAAAAACAGTGCACACTGACTGCTTATTATTCAGATTCTCGATTCAGGTTTAACAATTAAGTACACTCCTGTTAATTGCATGATTTCTTAAACACTTCAACGGGAACAATATGACTTAGAGAATTATGATTGTGATCATATTGATGATTGTATCATGATTTGATCATAAAAACACAGCAATTTTGCTGTGCTATCATAGTTTGCTGCATGGTATTTAAATGATATGGTAGCAACGGTTAAGGTTCATTGCTGTATAAACGTCCCTGCCCACCCACTGGTGGCGGTGATGAATGCCACAATGAGTTTATTGTAAATTGACTGGTTGTAGAAATACGTTAAGAAAAGTGTTGAAGTTCTGTTCGGTCTTCAATGTTCCCTGAGCGATGTAAGTATGTACTATTCATATTGGACTGAAAATGTCTCCTTATTTGCCCTTGAATCGTCAACCCTTTTAGTGTAGACATTTCTCTGGCCTGTCGAGACTGTATAGTTTCAATGTCAGTCTCGTTCTCTCCACAATTGTCTTTTTAGTTCACGTGAGACACAAATTTACCATGAATAAAAAGCCGTTTCACACTTCCTGCACAGTTCAAACACATAAAATTAAGTTAATAGTATGTAGCTCACCACGTCACTTATTTTATATCTTTATATGTATGGTACAGCTAGGACTAGGGCTTCACTGTGTAAATCGGGGGGGGGGGGCGTTTTGATCTCAGTCCTCATTTAATACAACCGTTGCTACCGTATATTATATACTTATTGTTGAACATAGTCAATTGCGACAATAAGTAAGGTTGTTCTGTGTTTCCTAAAAGCATACATCCCCAAACGTCAAAGTGTACCTCTATTAAATATAACAAATAACAACTTGTAGAAATAACTAACTTTGAAACTTTTCCTACGATAATTTCCCTAGCTTATTGTGTGATAAGGCACTACCTGTAATAGTGAAAATCGTTTTCTTTGATGTAATCGTATCGGTGTACATATATAATGGAATCACACAACGTGTGTTATGTAATATATGTATATTTCGATTTCCAATATATACGTGTAATAAGCTGTAGTTTATAGCACACAAGTCTGAGCCCATTGCATCCGATGTACAATATGCCATGCCACGACTGAATGAATAACTATAACATAATTTCTATGCGATTGTCTCAGTGACCATGGGCGATGAATTTCAGTGCTGGTTTGTTTATCTAATCGATTTAGAAATAATACTTAAATGAAATTTGTGTTCGCTACCGTCACACATCATTGACTTTGGCAAACTACACACACAATGAAGGAATCGGTCGTGGTTAGCAGGATTGTATTAGCATTCTCGGTTCTCAAAAGTGTTTATCTAACAGTATATACTAAAAGAGGAAGTTCAAATAACTATGACGGGAGAGTTGAAGATTGAATTTAATCAGTGTTAGTCTTTAAAGACAATTTTTTAAAGTTAACATTTCTGAAAAACCTATATTTTCTCGTCGTCTGCTATTGAAGCTTTTTATACATATAACAGAACTATGTACTGGATTACTAAAACAGATGTATAGTTGTTAAGACTTCTGTCAACATGTGATGGCATCGCTTCTATCAATGTATATCAGGCTAGTTAGACATGCCATTCTAACATATCCCTGGTGGAAATTCCAGTTGAACTTTTGAACTGGGTTCAACTGGAATTTTCTATACGGAAATTGGCCCAAATTTGAACTAGGTTAAACTGGGTAACTGGGGTTCCCAACTGGTTCAACTAAGTTTTACTGGGTCCAACTGGTTCAACTATGTTTTACTGGGTCCAACTGGTTCAAGTTCAACTATGTTTTACTGGGTCCAACTGGTTCAACTATGTTTACTGGGTCCAACTGGTTCAACTATGTTTACTGGGTCCAACTGGTTCAACTATTTTTTACTGGGTCCAACTGGTTTAACTATGTTTTACTGGGTCCAACTGGTTCAACTATGTTTTACTGGGTCCAACTATGTTTGACTGGGTCAACTATGTTTTACTGGGTCAACTATGTTTTACTGGGTCAACTATGTTTTACTGGTTCAACTGGGTCAACTATGTTTTGCTGGGTTAAACTGGGTGAACTATGTTTTACTTCTTATATTTTAAAATAGTTTGAACTGGGATTCTCAACTGGTGTTATCTACACTTATATAACACCACACTATAAGAAGTTTTCATTTTTTAACAGTAGATCTATACTGTAAGTATTAAGGGTGTTAGCCTATGAAAATAAATGTTTGTTCTTGATCAGAGAACTCTGGGTTTGGTGTGATGACCTAACACAGAGCAAGACACATATACAAATGGAGAACTCAACTGGATTGGATCAAAAGAAATTATAATTATG
>KN886726.1:38991-76288 GCA_000934455.1 Apostichopus parvimensis
TATATTATTTTGAGAACAGATAAGACATGCCTGTTTCTACGATACCTCAAGACATTCTACAAACAACTTTACAGCAAGATCCATCCAATACCTTACATCCGTGAAAAGGTTTATTGTGTGAATGACGTATTTGTAGAAGGTGGTATTGAAATACACGGAAGAGAAAATAAAGAAAGCGAACGCCCATTGAAAGGAAATAAAATGGAACCCGTAAAACTAAAATCATACCGCGATGTATTTAACGATGACATAATATCTTCAAAGCGAATACTGTTAGAGGGCGATCCTGGTTATGGCAAATCAACGTTTACATTACAAGCTGCATATGACTGGTGCAATGCATCTGATTCATCTCCATTGAAAGATGTGTCTATCTTTATCTTGCTTCCACTAAGACTCCTCGGTGGTATATTGTCGATTTGTCTCGCGATCAAACTAATATTGATGCCAGGTGAATCAAAACTAACAGAGGAAGACATTATGGACATTCTGTTAAACAGCCGGTGCGTAGTGCTGATTTTAGATGGGTATGATGAGTATCCGGACAAAGATATCTTTGATCAATCAGAAATTATGAAAATCATCGCTGGTAATATGTTTGCGAACTTCAAGGTAATAACATGTACTAGGTCGGCTTATTTACCCGATAATCTCGACGTGGAAACAGTGAATGTTCGTTTGACAGGTTTTGATGATAATGCAAGGGATGAGTACATCAGAAGAGCTGTTGCTGCTAACGATAATCAAGCAGCTAGGAGAATCAATGATCTTCTCACTAAAAGTCCTGTGTTAAGCGACATTTGTCAAGTACCTCTCTTCTGTGTGATGTTTGTACATATCTCTTACGAAGAAGAAAGCGTGGTATCGTTCGCGTCTGTTACCAGTTTTTTTAGTCACATTCTAACGTGTTTTTATGCGCACATGAGGATCAAAACGGGTCACGCTAGAAAACCAAATGACCCTGCTATCATTCCAGATTATCCAGAGCTTAATAAACTATTATTTGATGCTCTTACTGGAAAGAATCAGCAGATTGTTTGGCAGAAAAACGATTTCAAGAACAATGTTGGCGATGTATGTTACAATGAACTTATCACAATAGGTATCCTAAATGAAGACGACATTCTCAAGGTAAATTATAAACCAGGGATGGCGGCGGTTCCTTTTTTTCAGCAAACAACTGTTGTCAGATTTTATCACAAACTATTTGCTGAATGGTACGCAGCCAATTATCTTTCAAAGTGTGCAGGGAGCATGTTTCCTCTTTGGCTCCGGAATAAGTTCAAAAAAATAAACCCTGTTGATCTACAGTTTGTATTTAGATTTGCTTGTGGACTCAATAAGAAAGCTTCATCAAGAATCATCAAGTATCTGAAAGGAATGGGGGACGGGCAATCTTTCGCATCACTATGTTTCTTTGAACAAGTTGGTGAGCCTGATGACGTAGTTGCCATTGTAAAAGATGTATTAACAGGAGGCGTGTCGATCAGATCCACTGATAGTAGACTCCTTCAAAGGTCAACAATACAGATTCTTGACATTGCAGCTAAAAGCGACGTAAGTATTTCCTATATTACTATTGTCATATCATTTGGCAACATTATACTTAACAACGTTGATATGGTTGAATTTCAGTATTCGTGCGAGCAACTTTCAGTTAAAACGTATTTATATGATTGAGGAAAGTGATGATATGAAAGTAACTAATATATCATATTTTACTACCCCCCCCCCTCCCCCACAATCAAAAACAGTGCCGTGCGAAAGGTTTAATCATCAGCCTCGCATCTCGTCAGTCGGGGGAAACGGTACAGTAGTTTTCTTTTTCTTTTATTTGCATTCAGCCGGGGTAGAATTGGACAACTACTATGGATGCCCCCATCCCCCTTTGGCAACCGCATAAAATATTTATTTAAAAAATCCTGTGTTAGGGATACTTATATAAAAGGAAGGCATATTCTAAGTTTAACTAAGAATTAAGCATTCGACAACTAATTTCTTATCCGTGGAATTATCTCTAATTACCCTTATATAGGAAACTGTTTAAAGACCATGGGGCACTAGCTCTCCGTTTTAAAATTTAATTGCCAATGGCAATCCCATACAGTTTCTTAACCCTTCTTAAATAATTCTTAAAATATTACATCATTCTAGTTGACTCTATTACATACTAGAGTAGACTCTATTACATTTTAAACTGACTCTTGTTATTCTTGTTGTTTGTTCCGCCAGCCAGCTCGTGTATTTTCTTTAAGTTCTATCTGCTGTTGATTTTAGCAGCACGTATGCACTCACGCTGTTACAAGAACCAAATATGATATTAATTTCAATGCAGTATATACGCAGTGATAGGGCAAATTAAATAAACACACGAAACCTGTTTGCAGTGACACGCTATTGGAAAAAGGTGTTTCAAAAGCATTGCACCTAAATCGATATTAACCGTTACTCTGAAATTACGATCAGAACGTAGTTTAATAATTTTAATAAAGTTTAATAATTATAGCTATTACACTGGCATGTATTACATGAAACAGCGACAAGAGTGTAATCTGACCGACAATTAAGTAACCAACAATCCCAGTCTACCGAATACTACCATCGTTTGAAGATATTCATGGTCGATTCACTCTGTAGGTATTTAGCATTTGACGTATTCAATACAATTCGCCCAACATGGAGTTACAAGCTACAGTACATACTGATTGTTCTAACTAATCATTGGTAGTCCTTTGAAGTTACGTTATCAAACATTAGAACATCACTTATCACCTTCCGGTTAATACTTTAATTACATACGCAAAGAATCTTTACAAGTATAAATTAATAAATGAAGTTACGCGGCTATAAAACAATAGTACGGTATACCATTAAGAACTGTCTGGAAAAACAATGTGTCGAATAGATACCTATTTCGGACCAGACAGCAAATTTGCAGTGCAATTTTGATGATGCTACATGAATAATATATATGTGAAAGTGACACACTAGGCTGTAGCGTCTAGCCAAGATGAACAACATACTTTAATATCAGTGGTACGGCAATATGCCTTGAGATATAAATAACAATATCAACATTGGCAGCTGATGACCGAAATGGAAAGTAGCTTTTCTTGTATTCAGCATACAGATTGAACTATACCGGCCAAAGATAGCGGGCTTCTTTGTTCTTCTACTCAATGTGGTACACCTACAAGCCGTGTATTACGCAGGCGCCGGGCAATGTTTACCCCTTGGTCCCCAAGATGTTGCGTATGGTTTGCCTTTAAAACACCTAACTAGGCGACAGTAAACTTTCGTTAATGGCGCCTGGTCAATTATCCAACGTTACTACATCCAAACCTGAAGGTTTCATTTACACTGAATCTCAACAATTACGAAATACATACGTTGCATTGACCACTTTTGCGCACGGTCACGTATGCAGTTAGCGACACACTTAAGTCAATGGAGATTTGTTCGAGACTCCTTGATTACTATTTACGTATGCCCTTAAGCTAATTTACAATTGCCAACATACTCTCCTATTTTTAATGAGGCATAACGCATTTATGCATGTTATATAATGGGCTGGTCGGTAGGAGACGTAGATTATAAAACAGCCCCACTTGCTGCCCGCCTCCTACGCCTATGCCTACACTCTAAAAACAACCTGGTGAAATTTCACCAGTTCCTGGTGAAATTTTCACCAGGAGTTGCGTTTATATGCTACCCTATATATCCTGGTGGTTTTCACCAAGTTGCCTGGTGAATGAGATTTTAACAAAATCCTGGTAGATATAACCAGGAAAGCCTGGTTAAATTTCGTGGTGAAATTTGACACTGTCCTGGTTAATATCAATGGGTAGTTCACCTCTTTCCTGGTGATATTAACTAACATTTCCTGGTTGATGCTGATACATCCTGGTTAATATCATGAAATATTTCACCATTTTCCTGGTTAAATTAACCAACATTTCCTGGTTGGTGCTAATACTATCCTGGTTAATATCATGAAATATTTCACCTCTTTCCTGGTCAAATTTACCACTTTTCCTGGTTGGTGCTAATACTATCCTGGTTAATGTCAAAGAATGTTCCAACCCTTTCTGGTTAAATTAAATAACATTTCCTGGTTGATGTCACCATTTTCCTGGTTAATATTAAACTGATTTTCCACCTCATTCCTGGTTAAATCACCCCTTTCCTTGTTTATACTTTTGGGTATGCCACCTTATTCTCCATTTAAGTTGCAATGCATTCAAATTGAGAAAAAGCAAACATAAATTATAAAACAACATCATCAATGTTACTGATAGCTAACTTTATTTGCATCCCCATTACTTTTGAATTTTGAGTAATAAGTGCACTTTCGTAATTTAGTTTAATTAATTCCTCAAATATTTATACAACGAATTAATATAAGAAATGCAATACTGAAATCAAAATTTTGAGGAAATATTTACAGCATAACCATCGTCACATGCTGAAGCTCTGATTGCTTGACATCAACTGTGAAATGTAACAGGGATACCAAGACCTTGATCAGCACTTTTGCTCAAGGATACAACTTGAAAATCACTTGAACAGTTTTCAGTACAGAACAAGAAATGGACTCTATACCTGTCTCTTGAAAACCTTGATCAAAGCCTCTCTCCCTATAACCTTTGTTACGACAAAATTCAGCCCTGTGTCAGTAGCTTCTTTTCTTCTAAAGTATGCTGTATAAGCCCCAAATATGCTAGATATTCAAATGTGGTCACCTTTGGTCAGAATTCTTAAACTGTTTTTTTTACAACCTTTGAGGAAATTTTCCCATTCAGTTATCTTGTGTGTTCCTTAAAAATGTCTGAGAACAATTGGAGAGTAAAGACCTCCAGGAAGGTACTTTTTGAATTTAATTATTTACTTATTGGTAATTATTTAATATTTTTAATTTAATTACAATTATATTTTACCGCTTTGAACAGGCAAACCGAACATCTGCAAGACAATAATTAGGCTTCCAACGATACCATTATTGTTTTAGTCATAAGCTCATCTTTGGACCTCACATACTTGTGCAAAATATTTTAACTCCAATAGAAAGTGGTAAGTTAAGCTTATTATAATCACAAGAAAGATTAATTTGAAAAGATTTTGAGCTAACAGTTAAGTAGTTAAAGAATAGACCAAAGTGTCCTTGAACATTAAATTCCTGAAACTCCGACCCCGAATGACCATAATTATGATCACGTTTTGCATACATCCACATGTCCGTCCGTGGACTCAGGAAGAAGCGTTTCTAAACAATTAACTAAACCGACCCCTAAATGACCTTTGACATAAAATTCCTGAGCACTTCCACATGTCTCTTCATCACAGGCCATCTGTGCAAGTTTCATTGAAGTTGTACCAACAGGTATTATCAATTGTGGACAGAGAGATGAATTGAAATGCAAAACATCAAATTGTTTCTCATAAAAACAGCTACAATCACATTCTTGATCATCCAAGCCAAAGACATCCTTCTACTACTACAAAGCTGTGTTACTTGGTAGCCTCTCTCAATTTCTCATTTTTCACTTCTTCCAGTTTGTACCAATTTAGGAAAGGAATGAAACAATTACAGTATTAAATGGTGTGTTAACGAACTAGAATGAAAAGGAAGATTATTCGCTTTCTTCAGTCTACTTGTTTGTGCCAAACTTTTTGAAAACCTTATTTTTTATCAGTTTCAGTTGTAGAAAAGGAATAAATTGCATTAGCCTGTCTTTTATAGCAAGTGCAGTAACAGACTGTGTTGGCAGACAATTAAAGATTCTTCACGGTCGTTTCCTCAGATCTTTTTCGACAAACAAGAAAATAGAGATTTAAGTACACACAGCCTGTGTTCGTGAACTTGACATACCAATTGCGTAATAGGCGAAGGTCAAATGTGTAAATGTGCATTACATGATAGTCGCTTGAAGCAAAATGAGTCAATAGTGTTATTTACAGCACTTGGCCTATAGTAAAACCAAAGGGTGTGATACTTGTTCAACCTTGTTTCTGTTGCCATTTTATGGTAGATGAAGGTAGGAGCACTGAAAGCTCTCTATCAATCAATTTTCTCTTCGCTTTAGACAAATTTGTTGCCATGCTTTGCAAAGTCCTGTTGCTTCTGGCTGACATCTCAGTAAATAAATTCTTCAATTTCCTTAATTTCCTTACAGATCTTAACTGGTTCCACTTTACCAATAATCAGTGGGCTAGTATTCAGTTGCAATTACATTGAACAACACGTACCATCATAGGGCTAAGTAAACTGCAGCCTACAGATTTTTCATGTAGTTTGCAAGTACGGTAATGGAAGGCTCAAGGTTGTGTTTTGTTAGCTCCTCTTGTGGCTGTTAGCTCCTCTTGGGACAAATCTTCCATTTCTGCCAAACAAAATAACACATAACAGCAGAAAGAGTTATTTATTTCTGCACCTAACAGAAGCCGGTCACCTTTGTTAGAAAATAGTTTCAAAGTAAAACAAAATCAATTACATTAACGGTCTTTGAGTTTTGTACCATGTTTAAATACTTATCAGTTTGTATCTATACAAAATTCTCTCCCATGAAAACTGTATATGTGTCCCTCTTTGAATGTTCAGAAAATCAATGACATAAGGAAATCTGTTATGGGCAGTTCGGTTTATTGAGATTTACACCAAGTTCATGATCTGCTGTGATATATATGGAAACATAATATGCCTTACTGTAAATGTGTCCCTTTTTTAATGTTCAGAAAATCAATGCTATAAGGAGTCCCTGCTATGGGCAGTTCAGTTTATTGAAATTTACACCAATTCATGATCTGCTCTGCACAATATGGAAATATAATCTGCCTCACTGACAGTGCTTCGAAACCTACCTCTGGGGAGTATAATTGTAGAATAAGAACAACATGAGATGTCATAAAACTCATTTCTCAAAGCTGTGACCTAGTTATGTGGTGTTTCATTTTTACATTTCTCATGTGGATAAAACTTATTTTTGACTAGGCCTAGGCTATACCTATATCATTGCATGAGCAGGCTTAGCCTAATTAATGTCAGCCAAAATTTGTTTAAGTTTGACAAACAAGTACCCCCCCCCCCCCTAATTTACATTGAAGTATAGTCTATATTGAGATTAACCGTACACAAGTTTCTTGGTTTTTTATAAATGAATAGTACAACATTATCATTTTTTAAATTAAATTTCACATCATCAATGCATATAACCTAAATTTACTAATATGGTTATAGCCTAGCCTGGGTAAGTTTTAAAATTAGAGGTTAATCTAGGCCACTACAATAAATGCATTTCCTGAAGATGTAGACCACTAGTAGTATAGCCTAGGCCTAGTCTTTTAAAAGCGAAGGCAAGCTAGGCCTACAGGGTCTAACTCTAAGACTTAAGTGTACTGACCCAAGAGCACAATTGTCTATGCATAATTTCACTATAAATGTGTGGCTTTGATTAGGTGTGCCCTCAGAAGCTACCGTACACCACAATTACTCGAATTTGGTGGAAGTAGTCACTAGAAGCGGCCATTAATTAGGAAAGGTCTTGCTTTGAGTATGACACACAGTAGGAATATACTTACTTAGGTTTAGACTTAGGCCTAGTCCTGAAGTGAAGGTACTTACTATACAAATACAAGCCTATGCTATCTCATAGCCAGTACAGTGTATTGACTACATTAGGGAATGAATCTGGCCTAGCCTAACATCGTAAGCCTAAGGGCTAACGTTAGGTTATACTTCAATATCGCGCGTACTGACTGTATCACAGAAATGACAAAATCGACATGATCCCAGTATTTCACCCAATCAGAGGCGAGGATTGCGATATGCAAATAATCTATTTTCACCAGGGTTATGTTAAGATCAAGTTTACGCCAGGACGGATGGAGAGTAACCAGGATGATGTTAACTAACGTAGCAAATAACCAGGATAATGTTAGCAAATTGTTAACCAGGAAATTTTCACCAGGTTGTTTTTAGAGTGTATCAATCCTAATCATATACATGCGTAAACGTATGATAACAGATGTGCTAGTGAATACCATTTTCGGAGAGCAAATAAACCACGCTGCTGTTTTGGTATAATATATATTGGGAAACAGAAATGATGAACATAGAATTGCTAAAGAGAATACAGTGGCAAGAGATTATAATGTTACGCGACTCCTCACAAACTTGGTTCTTCCTTCATTCAACTCATCAACATAATTGTATCCTGTGAATCGTTGTTGTCGTTCCTAGTTTCAATGTTGTGATTTGCCGCTGTTGTTTTTTCCTCTTCAAGTCCATTAAAAAATTACGATTATGAATATTAAGATATTATTTAACGATAGCCCCATTTCCCCAACCCCGCCCCTACCAGCTGACTTTTTTCAAAAAAGACGGAGGCCTTATTCCGGATGGTTATGCGGATCATATATTACGAGTTACGCCTAATATATCAGGTATTAGTCATACTTATAGGTAAAAATTAGGTAGAATACTCCTATTAGAGACTATATTAGTCCACTCGAATGTTCTCCTGCAGGAAGAGTGCCAGAAAGCAGTAGTAGAACATATTTTGTTTTGATATGTTATCAATCAGGATCTGATGGTTTGTCTTGCATGTTAGAGCGCATGAATGAAAGTTCATATGGTGCAAAACTTGGGTCAATTGAGGCAATTTTAGTTACCTTTAGGCCTACCAGGTGCAGCGTCATAAATTGTAACAAGCCGGTTATGACAAATATATGATAACTATGACTGAGTATGATAGAGACGAGAATTCGAACATGCAGGCAGTATATGTGATTATGCCCGAATTATAACAAAACGTTGATGCACAAAACAATGAAAACTGTGAGCAAACACATTGTATGTGGCAGTATAACATCATGGTACACATTGCATTAACTGGATTCATCTCCGCTTCCAGAAAGTAGCATCGACGATCTCTTCGTCCTATTCTAAGTTGGTATAGTCTCAATCCAAGATAGTATGAGCTTTCTCTCTTCCGGGTTTTAAGTAATATAGCCACGCGTTTGCGCTCCTTTTATGCAAATGATATACTGTTAAGATGTTACAAAACAAAATAGGAGTTTACCCCTGTTCGACCTCGCAAGAGGTCATACGGGGGAAAATAATAAGGTTTTGTAGAATAGACACTTTTTTTTCTAGGGAAAGATGTTAAGATGATGCTATCCCTTTAAATGGCTTTATAGGATATTTGAGTTACAAAAGGATAAATTGTCCGATTCTCCCGTAAACGAATGTATATCATAGTGGCAGTAATACAAGAAAAAGGAATACGGTATCGAACATCAAAAACTTCTCAAATAGATTGATACGATATTAATAACATTACGGAACTTTGTGTCGCAATCCTCTATCTCTACGACACTCAATTCTCTCTATCTCAAGTCTGGAGTCATATTCCCCAGTCTATCCGTTCGTGCTTACACGTGATCCCCTCCTATCCCATATTTTCTAATTCCCCCCGTCACCCATTCCACAATTTCCCTTTGTCCACTCCCTGTACGGTCATACGTTACCTGTAACCACCAACCAGGCCAAGAAGGGTTAATAGTTATAACTCTCAAAAACATACAATAATACAATATATAAGGGGAGGAGTCTTCAAAAATGTATTAATTATCAAATCCACATTAATACCTTCGTCCCCCTCTCCCGGAAATTAAGTTAGACTGTTCCGAGCTTGATATCTGTTTTATGAAAAAAATTAAGGCCACACCCTATTGGAGACACCGCTTGACAGGTGGACTATAAAAGACAGGCCAATTATTTAAAGTCAATATTAACCAAGAGTTGGTGAAAGAAATCTAAAAGAAATGCTGTAACAAGTGAGAAAGTTAGAAATAAGAACGAATCATAAGAAACAGAGACGGAATATGATAAGAACAAAATAAAACAATTGTAACCAGTTAACACCCTGGTTACAATATTTTTTTTGTTTCTGTTAAATATCTTCCCTTCCTTCAGTTCCAATCCATCGTCTACATATGAAAAGAACCATATATTTAATTAACGGTGTCAATACAAATACGTAACTACTTTAAATCATGATTCCGTGCATCCAAATCTATCGAGTTGGATAAAAAAAATGTAAATATAAGTTAATCGGAGTTATCTTGAATTTTTCTTTCAGAGAATGTAAATGTGACATTTTTTAATTTATTATTTGGATGTATTTATTCTAGAAAATATGTCATAGGAAAAATTACTACTGTCAGCATATCAGTGATTGTAACACGTACAGCCCGATTTCTCATCAAATTCAGCAGAACACTGATCAATTATACCTCATTGACACAATATGAGCTTTGACACTTACAACGATATGTTCTATAACGTATCCGTGAATGTGTTGTCATGTGATTTAAATCATGGATTTCTGCCATTAACGGAGTTATAATAAGTTCAGAAATCCACTATTATTTGTTTTCATAACCAATATTTATATAAATTACTTTAATGAATCATATCATTGTTATATTAAGAACAATGTGTTTTGGTGACACTCTTAAAAGTATGGGTTAAATGTCATCAGAGTTTAAACACTTGTCATACGTTACCCAATATTTATTACTTTTCATAAATAAAACTTATCCCCTCTTTTTTCACCTTTTAAATCGACAATATTAATACACGCCATGTTACCCTGAGCCATGGAATTGAAATCAGTCAAAGACCCAATCAACTTATTGAACGTACATTAACCAGAGAGTTAACATTTCCATCCTTTAAACATATGCTAAACCTAACAGTTTGTTTCGTTTTCCGTCAGATTCCCATCACCAGTGTATGCCTTAACAAATCTTTCAAGGAGTGTGAGGAAGATGTTATAGTACTTCACTCTGGACTTAGATTGAAGCAATTATTGACGGTAGAGAAGATACACATAGAGACAGAGCAAGTTAATGGGGAGCCTAGGATACTAACAGAGGAAGACTTTACGGTGATATTACGTTATGGGCTACGTTCAGAACATTTAAAGAATATGTCGTGAGTATAATGTAATATGTTACGATTTCATAGTCCTGAATGTTCAAAACTGACAACAGAATAAATCGAAAACAACAACACGGAGGCTGTGAGCTTTTAGTAGACTTTTTTTAACAAAAGCTACTAATAAAATCGGTAAATATCACTTAAGTGAGTTTAGTTAAAAGTGAAAGTGTATATAGCATTAAAAGAAGCATTGTTCGCGCCTGTATAATATGGCTTTGGATACCATTAGACTGTTCGTTATGATTTATTATACGCCACGCCTCAGAACTCTAAACGTGGTGTGTGTATGGTAGTAGTGTTACGGAATGGCAACAGGAAAACCATTCAAATAATTTACCTATGCAGGTTGAAAATAAATGGAAAGATAGCGTCGTGTTATGTTTCCATCAAATATACTTTTCGTTCAATCACGTTCTTTCACCAGTCTGTACAATTAAAATGGTTGGGATAAAATTAACTTAATTTAAAATTAACTTTACTTATTCTTAGTTCCAGGATGCGTTGATTGTATGTATTTGATCCTCCTGCAAGAACTAACTCGCGAAGAAGCCATCATTGGCTTATCATATCAAAGCCGCAAGATGACTGACGTCAGTCTCTTCGATTCATATTTTAACGTCCATGATTATGAATTATAAGTTGTCAACAATTCTGTAACTGGACGACATACATGAATCTTGGAGTGACTCAAACTCTGGACCTTATGATTTAAAGGCACCGACGTTCACCACTGAGCTAACACTCCATGTTGTATAATTAATAGTACTATGAGCTTACACTCAACTCCACGTTGTAGTATTAATATTACCTTGGTAATTACCAGGGTATTGGTTGTTCTGTAGATCTACTGGTAGCGCATTGAGATGGCTTGAGAAGTTCCCTCATATCATTATTACCATAAACTGTTTATATCAATATATTTGCAAAGTTTATCGATGTTTGATCTTATCTGATTTCACAATCGTTTAGCTGTTACAGTCATTATGTGATACCAAAGTGAGCCCGGAACCTCTCTTCTAAATACGACTTCAATATAAAATAATGTAGCGTTATCAATACATTTAATATATGTACCACCCGCATTGCCACTTCTACAGACAACTCTACAACCACGAACTGCACATCACATACTTATGAAACACATATATAGTTTACGACTATTAATAATCCATGTATTGAATATAAGAGTACAATATAATATCGGTTTAATCCTTTAACTAGATAAGAGCAGACAGTAGAATCCGCTGCAATACACGCATTCTTGTTGTATATACAAGTAACAAGAACATAACAGTATACGTATGACATTGATATTCAATATAGAATACCCTGACTAGCTAGGGTCCATTCATATACGGCCTTTACTGACACAATGGACGACAATACCAAACATCATTGTCCAAGAAATTTTAAAACTTACCGTCAAATTATACATTATGTAAATTATACATACATGTAATAGTATCGTTCTGTTCCTTACAAAACCTGTGTCACAATGAACTGAATAGGGCCGCTGTAAAACATACTAGCGTAAGCAGTACAGAGGAACACATCACGAGATCCTCCGTCCGGCGGTTGATACATTTTCTAACTGTAAGATGTTAGCAATAACATGTCTAGAGTTTTGTAATAAACGTCTATGACATCCGATGCCAATGAAAACCCCGATTTAGTAAACCCAATGTAGTCAATGCTTCCTGATGACGAACTGCATTCCCCCTAACACTCGTTATACCTACAACATATTCTCTCACAGTCTTATTAAAAACAATGGCGAGATTCTTTATATTTTGTTAATAGATTAAACGTGTTAAACACAATATGATGGCAAGTCTACAGTGAATAGAAGTTTGCTTCTTCTTGATTCAAATGTTTGTGTTTACCGATCAATGAAAATGTAAAAGTGTTTGTAGAGGAATATGGGCGTTTCTTAAAAGGTGTGACGACTCGCGCAAAAAGAAACGTCTAATACCGGTAATCTGACCTAGTTTTGAATGAGGTTTAACAGAAGTGTTAGATACCACCATCGATCCCAGAAAATACACAGACAGCTTGCTACCGTCGGTAATTAGACACTAGTGTACATTCAGTACATATATGCTGCGGTCAATACCCACCGCACAGTGTATAGACGTTACAGTGATGGACATCTCAGGTCCAGCTAAAGATAACAAGGTATCGCGTTTCATTAATGTCTGCATTTTTTAGCGACACGAACAAAACGTCACTTGCAAGCAACAGAAAGTTAACTTTTTATGATGGCCACACGTGGTTTGGGGCGAGTCTTCAATGCCTTTAAGCCATTCAAATCTCAGAGCAAATGTTGGTTAAAAATGATAAAACTGCAATTAGTTAGATTCTTACGCAAAAACTTATAACGAGATACATCAAGTAGGGCTTAGCCAGTGTGTATTTGAAACAACATCTACATATATGTAGGCGGACAACAAACAAGTCTACTTGTGAACAGTTCTTCGTGAATGGAAAGGTTTTGATCCAGATTGTCTTGCATTTGACATTCCGTTGCATTGGACATTCGACAATACCCCTCCCAACATTTAATTTTCTAAAGAAATATGTCGTTTTCTTGTTTAAAAAGTAAGTGAAACATGAACATTGAGGAACGAATTGTCCATCCGTGTTGAGTTAGAAAGAAACTGAAAATGATAGACTGGTTAACATATTTGAGAAGAAAAACAGGACTACTGTTAAGAGCAGAGCGAAGTAAATGTGAATTGTGGCGATTTATAATACGATACCTTTGAAATGAAATGTGCATGGCAAGTAACCAAAAGTTTTCAATTGTATATCTCTTTAAATACACGTATGTATTACATATAACAATACCCCTCCCCTAATAGCTTTTAGCGACTCCAGGGATTCAATTTTGGTTATTTATTTGGTGCTGGTTCAAACTCTTACTTAGAAACCGATGGAAAATATTGGACACAGTTTTGTTCGCTTAACTTGTTTTACTTAGTAAGGTATGAGATATACAATCCAGTCTTCCCTTTAGTAACATTCTAGCTCATTTCTCTTACTTCGGTCCAGGATAAGTATACACGTATGCTGATCACTGATTGTACTTCAGGTAAGACCCTTTGTGATGCTATCTTGTATTTGTAAGGAAACTCCTATAAGCATGATGCAGGATAATCCCTTGACGGTTCAAAACAAACATGATTTAAAGTAAAGCTATTCGTATTTGTATGTAACACGAACATTTAAAATGTGTTGTAATGATAGCTTTCCTGCTAGAATACAATGTTAATTTGTAACATTTTGCTCGTTATTATTCAATTCTACTACAAAGGTTTCATGGTTGTCTGCTTCCTCTTACCTTTTCTTTGGAGTCAATTCCTGCACAGATGCCATCTAGGGATATTAAAGGTATGTCTATTTTGTCAAATCTATTCAGTTTTTATTTAGTATTTAAGTTTACCAGGTCCCCTTGCATTCGTTCTTGTCATCAAAGAAAAATATCCTATTTGGGTAAACCGTTACTTTACCATAATATTTTCTTTAAATCACTTTTCTGAGAATGACTACACTAAGGATGGTAGTAAAGAAAATTGCTACCACATTCATATCATTCATACGACTTGGCTTGCCTATACAAAAAAAAAAAGAGATGGGGGGGGGGGCTAATCCTGTGTTCCTTTTCTGAGGTTAAAAAAAACACTCGGGGTTTAGTCGTTATACTCATACCAACTGGATAAAACGCTCTTATCGACAGTTACACAAAGCAATGAAAACGTATTTACATCAGAGGAATCAATGTCGTCATATTGTTCAATCTCTTACCCACTTTTACATTTCTGTCATCTTAGTGTTCTGGAATGACTACGGTTACAGTCTGAATCTTCAATCCGGTGTTTGGGAAGTATGATTTGCTTACAAAGTTTTCTGTCATCGTGGTTTATTCTTGCATTTACTTTGATGTAAAGCACATGCTGATTTTGGCAGGGTTAAGTTGTCAGTATAACCTAATAGTATCCACAAAATGACTAACAAAATGCGTTAGTCATGATGTGGCGATTCGCAGATCCACATAAGGACTAACGAACTACGTTAGTCCTTAGGTGGCGATATGCGAATCCCCACATAAGGACTTGTGAATGTTGTCGGTATTGGCGGTCATTATGTGGCAGTACTAGGATCGCATCATGAATGAAATGTTTTTGGTCATAATTTGTAGGTGATATTAGTGCCACGTAAAGACTCAAATTGTTCTTGGTCATTAGTTGGCGATAAGTTTGATACTTAGGTTTACATACATTTTTCCCCGCATTTTTTCGGTTTTGGCGTTCCATATATTTTTTTGCTGTTGTGAGCCATTCTCATGCTTGTAATTACGCCAGCATAAATCGTACTATGTATTTATTTAAAGTAATGTATCTAACAATCAGCACGGCAAATTGCTTCTTAACAACTATTGCTACAATATATGGCAGTCTCTGTCTCAGTCTGTTAAGTCTCTAAAGTCATTTCAATGTAAAATCAAGGATGATCTTCTCAACAAGTACATGTAAGCATGTTGACTTTAAACTTTGTTCTTATAAATTACCACACTCTACTTGTTCTCATTCAAAGTCTTTGCTATCCTTCTTGCCTCTTGTACTTCTCTGTTCGCCCTTTCTGTTCTTCTGTATGTTCGGTTCTTCTTCTTCTTTGGTTTATCTATGTCTTTATTTCCCCTCTGAATTTAATTTGAGTCTTTCATTTTTTTATATTTCAGCTTGGTCACTAACTGAAATAACAGTCTTGATGTTTTTATAGTTTCCTTCATACTTAAATGTTATTTTTGTTATGTTATTTTTGTATTAATCTTGTATAAACATATGAAAAGTAAATTTGAAACTGAAATATGCTAAAACAGCAGATACTGAAAGCCTGCAGCTATCGCTAAATCATGAGATCTTAAAATTAAGAATATTTAAATGCAACTTACAATTCCTGGAAAAAGCCATTTCCGATAATCTGGGAGACGTTTTTGGCAAAGAAATTTATATAAAGGTTTTATATTTCAAATAAAGTGAATGTGCGCAGATACCCAATAGTGCTTTTTAAATGTATTAATTATACCATATGTTTGCATTTTGTAAACATCTGTATAATACGATGATTTTGTTCTTGTGTGCAAATTTTCAGTATGCTTCTGTTTATTGTTTAAGTTTCAATGTCATTAATCATGATAAGGCCGTAAGTAACACCCGAATGTAAATTAGAAAATTATTTCTTGATGATAGTCCAACCACTTGTCTTTTGATAAAACATATCGATGGACCAAACAGAAGCAAACGTGAATCTTTCTAGATAGAAGTCCGCTAACTGGGCACCCGCCGGGGCTTCGACGCTGGATCCCACCGGATAAAGGGTTTACGTCAAGGCGCTCTTGGACTTATTCAGTTTTAACCATTCAGTCATATATGCCCCTCTCCCCCTCCCCCACCCCATCACAATTTCAGTTCGGATTGTCGCCCCTCTGTACTTATATATCCAACCAACGTTGGTCAAAGTTTAGCCAAAACAAGAAAACCACGACAAGTAAATACATTTATTTACCAAACAGTTATACGTAGGTTACATATCTCTTGATATACGTTATGATATACGTTAAATGGATGTGTGCCGAGAGATTGGCTTCGGTCAGCTTGCGAGTCTCAAAGCCTCCATGGCTTCTTTCGCGAGTTCCTGCTTTCGGGAAGATCACATATACATACATACATACATATAACTAGCTTTTGTATAAAACATTTCACATCGTTGAGTAATTGTTTAAATGTATTGCACAATGGTTGAAAACACTCACTTATTTAATTTGTTGTCATGCTAAAATTTATTGATAAAGTTCAATTTCACATCGGAATTTTGTTTCTGTTATCAGTGACCAGTGACCAGTGGCTTGGTACTTTGGTTAGAGATGAAGGTTCCCAAACATTGACAAATGGTTAAAAAAACAAATCAGGTTCTCTCTGCGCCCATTCGCCTTCCCCGGAAAATCATTTAACTCTTCCTAAACAGAAAATCTAGCTACGTTCCCGTATATGACACATATATCTAGCCTGTTATGATGATTGTAAAATGTTGTCGTGATAAAGGCTTCATAAAGCAAGAGCATCATACTTTTGTTAGTGACGGTTGGATAGATAAATTCCGCATTCAAAAGTCATATGCATATATTATCATGTAATAGAAAACATTTGTTTTCCTAGATAAAAGATCAAACGAGTCTACAATGGCTGTGCTCCAAGGCAGTGTCTCTAAAGGAAACTGATAGTGAACAACTCCAGAGGTCTACCATAGTACTCCTAGAACTTGCATCAAGCCACAAGGTACGTCATTGTCTACATTGCCACACCAGGCTTGTAACTACGTCATTTTTTTAAACAATCGTATGTTTGCTTTAAAATACCAGTCAACCCAGATTTAAAAATGTAAGTTAAATAACATACCAATTTCATGGATTTATACATAACCATAACCATCTTACCATTATGAATTTATTTGACTTGTTTATTAGAAGCCACGGCACTCATAAACTCAATATAGATATAGCATGTGTACTTTAATAAAGACGTGAGGCAGGAAAGAACCCGATAGGCGACATAAATAAACTTTATTTCGGAAGCAATAAACCAGCAGACACAGTCATTATCTTTGCAACTGTGGCCTCGTGGTAATAATTATGATGTGTCTAAGAGGGTATTCAAGTTACTGTATAATGACCATATACCTAAAACAATAATGAAATGAGGTTTTACTGCCATAAAGAGGTAGAGTTATCCGTGATTAGCATCACCAGGTGACGGTATCTCAGCTGTAACTACATATGTACATGTATGTACCCTACCTTTATAACTCTTTCTCACCAGTCCGAAGTTTTACCTTGCCAAGAGGAACATCACCATAATCATAGTGGTTGTAGAAATATTGTACTTAATATAAAGCATTGAAAGATCTTTGATCAAATTAACAACAGTACTCAGTGTAGTATCCCAACATGTACGATATTATCTTACTAAAAAATATTCACAGATATCACATTGACGCAATATTATGTTCATTATACCTTTGAATGGTACATGAGAGACGCTGTCTTGAAACAATAAGAAAATATTAGTATTTGCTTAATAATCCAGGAGAAGACAGTATTACTTACCTGATTGAAACAATTGTAAATGAATTACTAAATTACAAAGTGCATGGACAGAGTAATGTACTGAAATAATACGATATATATACTAACAAACAGCCTAAACCTCGGTCGTCACTTCATCATTTGTCTTTTAGGTTCCAATTTCCTGTTTAGTAATAGATAAAGGCTTAACTGAAGCAAATGACGAAGGTATAAGTCTAGAATCTGGATTTCATATTCCAGTTCTGCCGACAATTGAGAAGCTAATAATCAATTCAGACAAGGGTACAAAAATGACGCAGGACGAAACGCTGGGAGTATTACGCTATGCACAAAAATGTCATAATCTAAAGAATTTGACGTGAGTACCCACTTTATATATGTAAAGTTATTTCGGTTAAGTGGTTTATAAATTTGTTTAAAAAAATGAAATACTATAAAGGATAGTTTCCTTTCACTTGTACAGTAACGTTATTTTAATTCAACCTAAGTTTTAATCAAATACGTCAATTGAATAATAATAATACATTTTGATAAACGAAATAAAAACACTAATTCGTGTCGTCTTGTTATATGTTAATGACTTTCTTCTTTGCCCTCAGATTCATTGACTGTGTGTTGCCACTCTCATTTTCTCTCAAGTCTTTATCTTCTTTCATGAAATCAAAACATCATCAAGGTGAGATTGAACTCAATAAATTATTCAGTACAGTTCATTTTCGAGAATTGTCATTGAGAAATAAAAGAAAAGCGGAATAATCAACTTAACGATACAAAATCAACTGTTTCCTTATTGTATATAATTGTATTAAGTACAACTAACATAATATGATAATTGGCCAAAGTTTAATTATTAAGAAAGTCATTACTTAATATAACATGCTCATGAAAATACATTTGTTTCCATTTCATTCTTGATCAAGATAGGCAAATTAACAAAAAATAAATATACATTTAAATTTGAATCTATTATTTGAAATAGCCTTTAGCTATTTATGCAAGTTAACTAAGTTTTTCTTTTGATATATTGCTTATCAAATCTTAAGCATTCTAAACATATAAACATTCCATAACAACAACGACAGTGATGGGGATATTTTAAAGTGATTACAAGTTTTAAAGTTAAAGTGATTATGGTTTGCGTCTTTTCCAGTCCTGTGGCAACTATTGAAGCATGAATTTCGTTTAGACATCTCAAAAGGCACGTGGAAGTTCGGCAACTCCCAAGACTCCTTGGTGTTTACCGTAAGTCTCTGTGGCAGAATATTACAATATTCTAACTTATATAGTTTTAACACAACAATCATAGCTTCTCGCTAGTACATGATATGTATAAATATTAAGTGAAATAAGGTAAAACTTGACCAAAGTTAAGATTTTACACTTTCATAGCAAAATGAGAATGAACAATACGATATAAATATCTAAATACTCCCCCCCCCCTTTCCCCTCTCTATACCAAATATTATAATATTTAAAAACAAGTCATATTCTCATGAATTGCTACAAACAAATAGAAAGTGTATATACAACATTTCTATTATTCTCTTGGCCTCTAACGTAAAGTGAAAGTTTTCTATTCCTAAAGTTTATCACATATATTCGGTGATTGAAATATACCTATACATTCTTGGATGATCAATTTAAATATATCAATGTTACGTCATGAGATTGACCAATCTCACTGTGATTTATTATATGACAAATATTGACTTTTGAATATGACTTTCTACGAGTCTTGTCGAGCTTGGTACGTATAGGGTTGTGAGTCATGAGGGGCAGGGGATTTGGCTCCACACTTTCAGAAGGGTGGGGTACACAATATCAAATGCCCCCTCCCCCTCACCCCCCCCCATGTTTAGCAACTGACTCGTATATCTCATGAAAGGAACTCAAACATTGTGCTGTAAGTGTAGTAGTTATTAATGATTTATTCTCATCTGCTCAACTCCCATTGAAAGATACCATTTTTCAACTTGGTTAAAATAAAACCGGAATGAAAAATGCATTGTGGTTTCGATGATGTAACATGAGCAGTTTTCTTCATGAGTCTGACGTAATGTATAGTGAGGGTGTACATGTTTACAAGGGTTTCACGATTTGACCTCTGATGACCCCAAATTACCTTTGACCTCCACCAAAAACAATAGGCTTTTTGAACTCAATGTGGTACTTCTACACACTAAATTAGAGGTCAGCCCAAGCTTCCAGTATTGAGATGTCGTGATTACGACGTTTTCACAATTTCACTCCTGGTGAACCCAAATGACCTTTGACCTTCGCCACAAACAATAGGCTTCTTGCACTCAATGTGTAACTTTACACAAAAGTATGAAGTTGGTCCGACCTTCCCTTTTTTATATATCATGTTTACAAGGTTTTCACCATTTGACCCCTGGTGACTCAAATGACCTTTGATCTCCACCTCAAACAATAGGCTTCTTGAACGTATTGTAGAACTTCTACACACTAAATATAAAGTTGGTCCGACCTTCTCTTTTTGAGATATCGTGTTTCCAAGGTTTTCACAATTTCACCCCTGGTGACCCAATTGACGTTTGGCCTCCACCAAAACAATAGGCTTCTTGTACTCAACGTGGTACTTCTACACATCAAATATTAAATTAGTCTGACCTTCCCTTCTTGAGATATTGTGTTTACAAAAGGTTTCCACAATTTGATCCCCGGTGACCCCAAATTACCTTTGACCTCCACCAAAAACAATAGGCCTAATGTGTTTCTTCTACACACTAAATATGAAATTTGGTGTGACCTTCCCTTTTTGAGATATCGTGTTTACAATCTGGGCGTAACAAACGCACTCACACACGCACACCCATCAGGATCCTGTAAGGGTGCACGCACACACGCACTCCAACACACACACATACGTCATCATGAATGCAAGGTTACCATTATCGTCGAAACCAAAAAAAAAAAATCATTTATAGCGTTATTAAAATGAGAAACTGCGCCCATAAACCGTGAAGCTATATGCTAAGCCAGCAGATAATGGAAGCCCACAGTATTCGCCAATCTCCTTTCCAGTATATTAATGTTCATATACTATAGAATTTTGTATTTTCAAGTACAAGCAATATATGACTACATGCATATTGTAGTGTGCATCCAATTAGCAATGCCACTCATCATAGTTCTTGAGATAATTACATATTTCATATCAGTTTTGAGACTGATATATATATGGTGCTGAAACTGGGTGCTATAGCTGCTAGTAGTTATAGCAATGTTACTCATCATACCAGTTCTATTTTATAAGTTATGTACATATGTTCACTAAATATTGTATTTGTGATTTAGTTGATGGCAAATACAGGGTCGTAGCCTGCAGAAGGGGGGGGGGGGTGCTGTCCCCGTAAGATTTCCACTACCTTGATGAAAGTAGGCCTACGATAATGTAACGGCCTGGGCAGTATGCGCCACTTTAGCTATAGTTATAGTCAGTAGTCTGCAATCTCTAGATTATATGCACGTGTTGTAGGAATGGCGTTAAAAAAGAACGCAAAGTTTACTTTAACCTCTCATCATGTATATGCACATTTGCGGTTGCGATGACCGTGCTTTTGCTTTGATTCCAGGAATGTTCTTAGAATAATAATAAACGTACAGAACTCCTAAGATTGAACCTGCGTAAACTAATGTGAAACTTCGGTTCCTAACTACGTTTAATACGCAAATCTGTTTTCTATACGTCTATCAACTTTATTGCTAGCTCCTATATCAGTGCCCAGATGTTTTAACTAAGAATACTGAGGTGTAGTCCCCTATACGGCCTACCCACTCGGCTCATGTACCCCCCCCCCCCCCCCAACCACACCCTCATTAGGTCCCTTGTTGACATGTAAAGCCCAAAATGATAACACCTACCTAACAACACATGTACAACTAAATTCTCCATATGGCGTTCACTTAGTATATGTAGGCTACGGCTATTATCACAATGCCCTAGCGTACTTTTATATATTCAATTACCTGTGTTAAACAATGAATAAGGCAGAGCTTATAGATCAACTTAAGGTCTTATAGTTTTCTAAGTACTAAACAGCAACTTTCTAAATCATGAGATCTCAAAATTATGAATGTTTAGATGCAACTTACAATTTGGCAATAAAACTGTTACTATGCTACGCGCCAACCGATGGTGGCGCTCCGCTTAGATATAATCATGAGGGTCCATTTTATGGAACGGCCCACCCACCAAAAAAATCTTAAAAAGGCCCTGGTATAGTATACGCACATTAAGGTACCGCTATGCAGCAGTTTGGAAGATAAATATTGTTCCTCGTTGTTCAGCAACCCAGGCTACGGCCCTGCAGTGCCTTAATTTTACAAGATTTTATATCTCAAATAAAGTAAACGTGCGCAGACACCCAATGGTGATTTTTAAATGTACTTATAATATCATATGTGTGCATTTTGTAAACATCTGTATAATAAGATGAGTTTACTCTTGTGTGCAAAGTTTCAGTATGCTTCTGTGTTTGGCTTACGTTTCAATGTTATTAACCATGAAAAGGCCGTAAGTAACACCCGAATGTAAATTAGGAAAGATTTCTTTATGATAGTCTAATCACTTGTCAGATATGACTTTTGTTAACATATATTGAAGACTGACATGTCAAATAAGGGACCAAGCAGAAGCAACCTTGAAGATTTCTAGACGTGAGTCCACTACCTGGGCACCCGTCGGGGCTAGAACCCACCAGGGGCTCTGAGGCGACCCACTGGATGCCAACCGATAAAGGCTTTGCGCCAAGGCGCTCGCAGAGTACTTCAGTTTTATCTATGTTCAGTCATATATGCACCCCTCGGTTCTTATTTATCCACCCAACGTTTGTCAGAGTTCTGCCCAAAACAGGTAAAACCACGACAGCTATAGAAATGTAATTGTCAAACAGTTATAAGTAGGTTGCGTTTTTCTACATAAAACTGCAATGAAAAAAAAAACATTACACATCGTTTGGTAATTGTTTAAATGTATTGAACAATGGTTGAAAACACACACTTATTTCAATTTTAATATTTTCTATTTGATGCTAACATTTATTGTTTAAGGTGAATTTCACATCAGATTTTGATTTTTGTAATCAGTGACCCTTGGCGTGGTAACGCGGTTAGGGATGGGGGTTCCCAACATTCAATACAAAATTGTCCGAAAAATTGGTCATGTTTAGAAAACAGGTCCCGTCTTCACAAATCCGTCTTCCCTAGTAAAGCAATTTACTCCCGTTAAACAAGAAATCTAGCTATACGTTCCCGTCTATGACACCAATCTTTAGACTCTTATGATGATTGTAAAGTGTTGTCATGATAAAGGCTACATAAGCAAGAGCATGGTACTTTTTTAACTGATGGTCGGATAGATAAATTCCGCATTAAAAACATTAATCTCCTTATAATATCACGTGATTGATTACATTCGTTTCGCACTTACATTCCTAGGTTAAAGATGAAACGAGTCTGTCACAGTTGTGTTCCGAGACGGTGTTTCTTCGCACAGCTGATAGTAAACAACTCCAGATGCCGACCAAAGTTTACCTAGAGCTTGCAGCAAGCCACAACGTAAGTCACTCCTACATAAAATCATCATGCATAAAACTACGTCATATATGTTTCCCTTTTTTTTGACCAATCGTATGTTTGCTTTAAATTAGAATTATATTTAAATTAAACAATGTTTGGTAACTAACGTACCAAGTTCTTGGATTTATACATAATGATAAAGGATCTTATCATTATTATTTATTTGACTTGTATATTAGTTTGAAAGAAGCCACGGCACTCATTAACTCAATATAGAGATAACATATATACTTTAATAAAGACGTGAGACGGAAAGATCCCGATGGGCGACAAAAATTAACTCTATTTCGGATGCAATAAACCAGCAGGAACAGTCAATATCTTTGCTAGTGTGGCCTCGTGGTAATAATTATGATGTGTCTAATAGGGTAATCAGGTTACTGTATAAGTACCATAGACCTAAAACAATAATGAAATGAGGTTTTACTGTCATAAAGAGGTAGAGTTATCCGTGATTAGCATCATCAGGTGACGGTATCTCAGCATTTAATAACTAGTTATCCCTAGGGTAACTTTTAATTATTGCAACATTCCAGTAAAATACAATGTATGAACGGGAAGTGGAAAGTTCTGTTTGACCATTTGATCCTCCCCTCCGTAATTCTATAACTCACCGGTTGTTTTTTATTATTCATATACCAATGGAAAGCCTCTTTGGTAAATATTTAATTGCAGTAGGTTACCATAAATAGTCATTTCACGTTGGAAGAACTTTTTATTCTACTTTGAATCGTTCATATTACGACATATGTCTGATAAAACACAAAAATTAGTTACTTCCAGAAACAGGTTTTAAAACATAATGTAATGTATTTGTGTCATCTTATATGACGTCATTGTATACAGGAATTGCCCTAAGGCTGAACTGTACAGTCGTAACTGTCATCATCCACAAAATTTATGGGAATTGTAATTGCTACCAAACTAAATTGTAAAGAGGATATTTCACGTATTTACACAACAATATCCCGTGTTAATGGAATTATCTACAATTCTTCATCATCCTAATTATAGCTTATTACTTTGGGGAATGCTCAAAAGACTCTCTTAAATAATCAGCCCCTCTTACAGAAAAAGAGTATCAGAAATATATATTATGTCCCATAATATTCTCATAGCACTCTTCTGTTTAAAGATTCGAAAATTCTAATTGTTTTAGATCTCTATAGCTACCAAGTTGGGATTTTTATGTACAAATTTCATCATGGACTTTTAACGAAAAGCTTTGAGTAGTTTTTCACTTATAATTGAGACTTTTATAATTACGGTACTCGCTTAAATAAAAAGTCTTCGTAATCGTGGTGTGATCCTCTGGAATTCACTCCCATGCAGTTTAAAACATTTAACATCATTACGTCATTTTAATGTGTCAATGAAACGCCACACTCAAACTTCACCAGTCAACGACAAGTAATTCACCTTACGTAGCTATTCATTCCTCCACGTCTATTTTCTTTAAAAAAATACTACACATATATAAGTGTATGTGTAATTGTGTACATATGTTTAATGAATATATATGTTATACAAATATTTACAAGTTCTAATGTACACGTGCATTTATATCAATGTAAATGTATGTATGTCAAGGAAGTCATTAGGTTTAACTTGTTTCACAATCAGGTTTTTTGAGCCAACGATCCAAACCATGTCTAAACTATTCACATATTGAAAATAGTAATCAAACTTTGTATGTTGTGAAATGGTAGAAATACATAAACCAAACTAATCTAACATGTACATTTAAAACATGGGTAAAATACATCATAGCATTAGGTAGTTTACGACGCTAACGAGGAAGTCTACGTTAATTAAGTGTTACTTTGGAAATAAAAATGAATTGTTTGTTTACCTTCATTATATTTACTCCATACAGATTGCTCAAACGGCCTGTTAAAACAAAATGACACATGAAGGGAAATGTATCCTCATATAAATACACTAAATCTGTCCAAGCTCTCCCTTGCAATTTTATGCTTAGGAAGGTGCGTTAGTGTACCTAGACAGGTAAGAGAGGAGTGAAGTAAATAATTGGCGTTTGTTGACTTTAAATGACCTTTGACCTTCACCGAAATCAATAGGCTTCTTTTACCCAATGTTATGCACCTTCATGCTTAGTATGAGATAAGCCCAAGTTTCCGATATTGAGATATCATGTTTACAAGGTTTTCAAAATTTGACCTCTGAAGATCCAAAAGATATTTGACCTCCACCAAAAAAAAAGGCTCTTGTACTTAATGTGGTACTTCTACACACCAAATATGAGGTCTGCCCAAGCTTCTCTTCTTAATATATCATGTTTTAAAGGTTTTCAAAATTTGACCCCTGGTGACACCAAATGGCATTTGACATCCACAAAAACAATAGGCTTTTTGTACTTATTGTTATACACATGCATACCAAGTATGAGATTTGCCCAAGCGTCTAATATTGAGATATCATGTTTACAAGATTTTTAAAATTTGACACCTAATGACCCCAAATTAACCTTCACCAAAATGAATAAGCTTCTTGTACTTAATATGGTACTTCTACACATTAAATATGAAGTCTGCCTAATATTCCCATCTTGAGATATCGTGTTTACCAGTTTTTTACAATTTGACCTCTGGTGATGCCACTTACCTTTTACCTCCACAAAAACAATAGGCTACTTGAATTTAATGTGGTACTGCTATACATCAAATATGAAATTGGTCAGAACTCCCTTCTGTAGGTGTCATGTTTACAAGCCGGGCGTCACAAACGAACACACATGCGCCCACTCACGTACGCCATCATAAATGCAAAGGTTACCATTATCATCGAAACTAAAAAGGCATAACTTTCAGCAAAATTAACTTCACCTGCACTATAACTAATTTTTCCTATAAAATGCATATATTTAGAAATGAAATATTTTTTATGATATACGATTTTAAGCTGCTTACTACTTATACTGTTATGAACTTTATCAATAAAGTAGCTTGTGTAAGGACATGAAGGTGGCACTAATTGCTGCTAATTATGAAGAAATAAATGTAATATTCCTTAAACTGACTGTTGACTCAAACCAACCCACACAATGGAAGCTTTAAGGACAATGTTATAAACACTATATAGTAAACATAATTTGATGTGCCAAATGGTGCTTTTCAGTTTATATGAACAGAGCTTAAATCAATCAAACAATTACCACTTTTGTGTCTATGAAATACGATAAAGAATTATTTGTGGTGACTCTTCCTCCGTTTTCCCCTTGCTGCGATTGTCAAACACCGGTGTTAGAAAAAGAGTGCCAGAGCATCTTGTTCATCTGTAAGAATAAAACATGTTGAGTTAATGGTAACAACAGTTGACAGATTTCATCAGTATGGCATTCAAATACAACTCCACATTACATGCCAGAAAATGAAAATCTTAAGGATATTACTTGCCCATCATCAGTTTACTTAAATCAGCTAGCCTAATATTGCATTGTTAGCATCATTGGGCAAAATGTTTTGTTCGGTAAAGACAATTCTTGAAGTAAAGCAAAGAATGAAGGTGCTTGGATTCAGACAGCTGATAAATCTAATATATACTACTGTCGGTTTTGTGTGAATCAAGGTTTATAACATTTAACTCTCACATAGTTCTATCATTTTGATACCAACATGGATAGCTACACACCCAGTACATGCTAAGCTGAATGCAAACAAAGTTTACCATATGTACATTTTACAATACATGCTAATAGTTGGAAGGCCTAGATGGACCTTGACATCGTCTTTACTTGGTTAACATATAAGTTGTGATACACCAGGTACTTTTATATCTTTGGTCCAAAACAAACTCACTAAATATTAATACATGTCTCCATTGAAACAGAATGATGGAGAAGTATGTCGCATATTCAATTATTTATAAATGTCTTAGCCTTGACAAAACTTGGGTTAATATCGAAAGGAAATAATCTCAAGTAGCTACTCCTACTACTGGGAGGAGTTTACAGGCTACCTTCAAGAAAACTAACCCTATTCAAATAGCATACTTAAGTCTCGGGATATTAAAGTTAATGATAACTCAAGTTGACTGGGTCAATGGAAACCTTACCATGTACAGTACTATAGGTTTGGTCAGGTTTAACTACAATGTATTCCTTATTTTGTAGCTTAGATATACCAATAAGGATAGTCCTCCTCATAATATAAACCACACTTTAGAAGTGTTCTACCTTAATGTGGGTATTGGTCTTGTTTTGTTTGAAGTTGTAAGGAGACATGCACTTCTGGACTAAATTGATTGTTTAAGAACATGTCATACATTTTACTGCCTACATTTTGTGAAAACGTGGCTGACAATACAGGAGTGTGGACACGCTATAAAAACTGAAAATTACCCTAACCAGCCACCCAACACTATAGCACTAAAAAAATTGGAAGGGATCAAGTCATCTGAATATTTTCTTCTTCAATGTATGAAGCATACCAGCAACAAAAAATGACGAAGTCTATTGAATATATACACAGGTCTCTTTGTGTACATTTAAACATTTACCATGCAATGTATGGCATACAGTGCCTAATATGTTGTATGTAAGATTGAGGCCTTTATCTTCCCTTCGGCCCTTACTGTAGGGAGTTTGTTGATTAAGCAAGTTTCAAAACAAATACTGTTCCACCAGGATTAGACAGTAACAAAATCACTTTCTACCCAGGCTCAAAGCTAATTATAACTACAGCCCAGCTTACCAGTTCTGCTATACACTAAGTATACACTTACCATTACCATTATCAGCATATTGTAAACCATTCTGTGCAAGATCTGCATCATGTGACCCCCAAAGATTGTCTCAAGACTGATTAATCCATATTTACCTAATGAGATGATAAAGAAAACTGCAATAAGAATCAGCTGTAACTAATTATATATTGAAAATATCAGAACCAGATAAGTCCTTATGTAAACAATAACCAGAATGCAAAAATACATTGTAGTTTCGATGATGTAACATTAGCAGTTTTCTTCATGAATCTGACGTAATGTATATTGAGGGTGTACGTGTTTACAAGGCTTTCACGATTTGACCTGCTGTCTACCTATGACATTTGAGCTCACCCAAAATCCATAGGCTTCTTTCTTACGCAATGTTTTACACCTTCTTACCCAAATATGAGATCTGCCCAAGCTTCCAATATTGGTATGTCATGTTTACAAGGTTTTCAAAATATGGCCCCTGGTGACCTCAAATGACCTTTGACCTTCACCAAAAACAATAGGCTTCTTTTACTTAATGTGGTACTTTCTACACACCAAAATAAAACTGGTCTGACCTTCCCTTCTTGAGATAGCATGTTTACAAGGTTATCACAATTTCACCTATGGTGACCCCAAATGACCTCTGACCTCCACCAAAAAAATAGGCTTATTTTACTTAATGTGGTACTTCTACACACCAAAATAAAACTGGTCTGACATTCCCTTATTGAGGTATCGTGTTTACAAGCAGGGCGTCACAAACACGCTCACACACGTACACACACGCACACCCACTCCATCATGAATGCAAAGGTTACGATTATCATCAAAACTAAAAACCCTTGTTATAGAGTTTGCCATTTTAGTTTACCCAACAGTTATTCCATTTCTCATAGATATGCAAGCTAATCCTAGAATGACTTTTTGTCCATGAAACAACTCAATAATTACAGATTCGTTCCTTTATTGTAAGCAGCTCTTAATTTTCAAGTTGAATCATTTTCGAAAATGTATCCATAACCAAAACAATACGCTAAACTTGGTAACATGTTTGCAATCCTTTGGATTAGACTCAATTGATCAGCACACTTTCTAGTTTGGTATTTTTAACATGATTGGTGCAGTTGGGCAATGAAGTAGTTCATCTTTGTTTGAACACCAAATTACTATTTTTTTACCTTGAAGGCAAACAAAGTTAGGCATAATTACTGGTCTGGATTGCTTTTGTCAAACAATTGGTATAACAGTGTGAAGCAGAGGCTGCACTAATAAACAAATTATGTTGTCTTTGCTTTCACAACTGTCCCAGTAACTTCATTTCTACCTTTGCAGTAGACATTAACCTGAAACCCCTCCCCCTTTCCCAAACACACACTTATAAATCAATAAGTGAATTACAGAGTAAATTTAAGAACATGAAAAGAATACAAAATGAATTAAGGATTTCAGATAATATTACATGCTAAATCCTAAAAGAACTTGCCATATTGTGTTGTATGATCTTCTGTGATAGAATCATTAACTGTTGCTTGTCATAGTACAATACTCAATACCTTATTATTTTCCATGACAACTATTTAATATGAAGGGATGGTATCCTGAATGGTATCACTTGATGTTCCTGTATGGTATCACTTTATATCATCTTCTGACAAGCATAGACTGATGAGATTCCTTAAGTATACTTCACGTATATTGAATGTAAGCCAGCTATCACTGAAGGATCAACTAAACACAGCTGCAAAGAATGAATTTGTAAGGATGACAAATAAAATTAGAGATGACAAAGATCACCCACTACATGGGCCACTTAATTGTATGCCGGTGAAAGCTACCAGGAATCTTAGGAACCCTCATATCTTGCCAAAATATAGAATTCAACTTTATAAGAACTCTTTCATCTACCGTGCTGCAATATACATTCAATTTGGTAATTTGGAACCTTTCATTTAATTTTACAAATTGTTTCACCTAGTTCAAGTAATGTACATAGTTTTAACGCTTTCTTGTTGTGCAATCATTTAAACATCTTATCTATCATGGTTTTCATATTTATTTATTTTAGTTTGACATGTGCACTCCTTTTTATAAATATGCTATATTTATACTGGTTTCAAAAAATGAAATGAAATGAAATGGGTGAACCTTGTCTTAAATTACATAGTATCTACTCAACCTGGAGACAATGACAATAAAAAGCCTTTTTTTATGTTGAAAATGGAATGAAACTATTTTTTTAAGAAACAATGGATGCCAGATGACCATTAAAATTGGTCTTATTTGAAAGATTAAAGATTTACTTGGCTGTATATATGAAATCACATGTGATTTTCCTCCTCTTGAAAGTTACAATTATGGTACAAGTTGTACAGATGATTCTACAATTAGAGAAACACTGAACAAAAAAAGTCTCACAGAATCCATCAGTCTAAGACTTAGATTGTTCATATTTGATGCCTTGTTTTGCAGTGCTTGGAAATGATGGGGTGGGGGAGTGTGCTGGATGAGGGACTTTCCAGTAGGGATATTTACCTTGAAGGATCTAATAAATTATAGAGTAAACTTATCCACTTAAACACTTGCATTCTCATTGAGGTGGGGAAGGGGTGGGGTTGGGGAGGGTAAGAATCAGGCGGTGGACCATGCAATTATTACCCTGTTCATGTTTATTGTTCGGTGTACACCACTTTCAAGAGCTGTAATCCGCGCATGAAACTGGCAAATCCCTAAACAGGCTGATCTCAGGACTGAATATTTGAAGTGTACCTAGTGATGAGATAAACAAAATGCATTTGGTTATGAGTTTTAATATTATTATTCATATAAATTGTCACCACTCAGTCTGCAAGTAGCAGAGTTCCATCATGTAATATT
Source organism: Apostichopus parvimensis (assembly GCA_000934455.1). Lineage (NCBI taxonomy): Eukaryota > Metazoa > Echinodermata > Holothuroidea > Aspidochirotida > Stichopodidae > Apostichopus > Apostichopus parvimensis. The sequence continues at coordinate 70,329 of KN886726.1, forward strand.
GTCAAATACATAGTAATAACACAGCTATTATAACCATATGGTATGCTACTGTAGTTGCAAAATCAATTACAAAGTAAAATTAGTAAAAAATATGGGATGTCTTCTAATATTAAATATTTAATTGAAATGATATTTACAACTCAGCTATAGTTATAATAACATTGTAAAGAAACTAATGCAACTAGAACACAAATCTATAGACTGTACAAGATGAACTTAATGTCTTCTAATGCTTCCCACAGTGAATATACAGCTCAACTAATTCCAAAATAATTGAACTAATAATGATGCAGCCCTGAAAATAGAATGGAGCTTGAAGAAAAAAACATGATGAAGGATTTTGGTCACATAATTTAGGAACCAAAGGACCCCTGTACTGTATAGGTTGATGAATTTTGTAGGATATTTTTATATCTGCAGATTTTGATGTATACTTATTTCATAACATTTTGTTCTGTACATTTATACTGTGAGGGGGTGGGACTGGGTTGGGGCTACAGTTATAATCTGAGTGCCCAGTGAAATATGTGATGAAGACTAATATACTTTAACTAAGGATAAACAAAGACTTAAAAAGTGGGTCTGGTGAAACAATTGTACATGGAACTTTGGCTGGGTCTCAATATGACTAGTGTACACCTTACTTGAATAATGGTTCTTAAGCCTCACATAATGTAAATGGGAATAGTATAACTGGTGTGCGACAGTTTGTCATGAATTTGAGCAAAATATTGAAGAGGTAAAGGAAGAGCAAACCCAACCATCACTTTTAGCTGATATGACAGACATGAGATGAATATCAAATGTGGAGGTGATTTGTGTTTTACTGTCCAATTACGATTCAAATCATATTTCCAATATTTAAGCAAATGCTTAAAACAGTCATCTCTACTGTACATTTTAAACTAACATCATGACAAACAAACAACGTACACTGAAGTTCAGGAATATTTCCATAGTTGTGTGACCTATGTGTTAAGTACCTAAATTAATCAAGGCGTTGTTTTTTCTTGTTTGACAGAGTGTTCATTACAAATACCTCAACACATAGATAAACAATACAGAATAAATTCACCACTGTCATGTTTTCACAGCATTATGGTATATCTGAAATGGTATTTTAACTTTTTGGTTTTGACACAAAGAAAATACATACCTCAACAGAAGACAATTTTGTAGGTAACTCAAACTACTTTCATACAAAACAACAAGTTGTCTTCCAGTCTTACCATTCTGTGTGCCAAGCGTTCTATAACACATTATTCATATGAGCCTCTTCAAGTTTGGCAGATATTAAAATGTACCAGAGAGTGTTCGGGCAGCTATTGTGTTATGGCAAGCTCCCTACAAACATACCAAGTACTGGATAAATCCAGCAAGAATCCAATCATTTTAATGTCAAAACCAGGGACCAATTCTGTCAGTTATACTTTGAGTGGATGAGTTAAACCTGTTTACAGAATTCTTAGTGAGAGAGGATGGAGATAAAAGGGAATTCCCTGATCTGCAATGCTATCCCAAAAATCCACCACAGGTTGTTGAACATGGCCATCACTGTTCGACACTTACCATTAATGTGATTACCATCAAACGGAGAAAATATCAGATGATGAACCAATCATTTTCCTTGTCAGCACACTATGAACACTACCGTAAAAAAATGGTTACTACAGGTTGAATAGGTGATACCCTAATAGCTGGCTTCAAGATAATTGAAGTTAACCTTATGAAGAGAAAGAAAATGTTGTAAATGAGAACTAAGTTCTTATGATAGTAAATAATGAAAAAGTCAGTCAGAAATATATATGTGTATGTCTCTGGCTAAATACACTGTAAACATGGACATCCATGAAAGTACACTTCAAATTTAAATAACCAGGTATTGTGTCCAAAAAAATGTTCCATTATATTGTCGGTATATATGTACCCCTATGGCGGAATGACGGAAGCTGGTCACTTCGCCCAACAACCATTTCGCCCAACTGCCATTTCGACCAACCTTAACATTTCGGACAACCTTGTTGGTCTTTTCACCCAACCAGCATGGTCATCTCGCCCAACCTTGCTAGTTATTTCGACCAACATTGATTAAATAGTATACTTCAATAAAACAGACAGGGATGCTTCTATGGGTTTGGTCAATTTAATAAGGAAACGTTCGGGAATTGTTAATGTTACGGGATACGAACCGAATATTTTGAAGGAAACTTGAAGTCGTGGTCACATTCGGTAGGATTGATCAGTGTTTAGGGGCTAGGTTTGATAGGTTTTTATGGAAACCGATTCCCCTTTGTTTGTATAATATTAGATTGACACTATTTAGAACCAGATTAACACCTAGCTGCTGTGAACAATACCCTTGATTTACGCCTGGCGGACTTGATACACGCTTGACCGAAGGAATGACACTGGAACCGATTACACCCAGAATACTTGCCTCAACTTCAAATTCACGTCATGATACTCCCCGCTATTGTCTGTGCATAGCCTAACGTTGCGTTGAACCTATGAAAGGAACATAGGTCTGTGCGATACGATGATTTTTTGCGTTGACAGTTGCGATAGACTCTGGTTCTCTCTGCATCATATTCACCATTTGGTAAGGGCTGCATTGTCTTCTTACTTCGTAAACCACAGCTGTATACGCTGTGGGGAATCACACCAAACAAACAGGGAAGTACAGCAGTTCTTCGAAAGCGGAATCAAATGCTTCGCTGTTTTGTTTTCGATTGCGTAATTGAGACCTGTCCAAGTCGTTTCCAATCGCCAACAGAAAAATCCGTATGGGCGGCCATTTGGGAAAAAATTACAACGACGAAACAAGAGACAAACAGATAGGAAAAATGATGTAAAGGAACTATAATAAGAATGTAGTGTATTACAGATAGATTGAAAGATATGGAGATGAAACATTCTAAACAAGAAAGGAACAAATAAACAGACCAAAATGAAGTGAATTAACATTATCTAACAACTAACCTGATTTCTTTTTGTATTTAAACAAGACTCAAAGAGAACGAAAAATGTAAATTTGGAAAATAAAAATAGATAAGAATCTCAAGAGAACAACGATTTGCTAACACAATCTCCACACAGTGATAGACCGACTATAAAGCTCGATGTAATAACAATAAGAAGAAAAAGATGAACCCAAAGGAAACTGACTTAACAATCAAATGAAACTACTCGAACCGGTCCTTACAGGCGCGTAGCCAAGGGGAGGGGAGGGGCGCCCCCCTTGAACATATGTTGTGTGTACATTTTTATCATGTCGCTAGTATTTTCAAAGTAGAAAATGCTTAGATGCAAGGCCTGGGAAGTGCCATTTTCAGCGATCCGGGAGGCATTTTCGGCCAAAATTTTCTTGAACGCATGCCCAATCTACGGCTTTGATAATTTGCCTATAAGTTTGCCCCTCCCTTGGCAAAGTCCTCGCTACATGCTTGAGTCCTTGCTGCATAGACATTTAGTGTTTTAGCGTCAAATCATCAGGCCCATATGTAGATATGCCCGTATGAAAAAAATGAAACTATTTTCTACTTCAACAGTATATTGAAACTGCCATCATATAAATTTACATAAATTCCTACATGGGGGCGGGGGGGGGGGGGGACTACTCGTGTTATTGCATTTTTCCAATGAATTCATGAATACGATCAAAGATTTTTTTGTTAAAAGAAAGCAACTTGACACAGCACCGCTTGTCTGCACGATGTGTAGCCTATGACTTTAAAGTGCGTGTCTATTTCATGAAGGTGTTTTAATATCATTAAGCACGTACTGCTTTAAATAATTTTAAACAGAGTATTTAAATATTCGTGATAAGTTGTTTTGTTCAATGCATCTTCTATCAAGTACTGGGCATGGAGGGGGACGGGGTCATACATTTGCCCCGATTTTAACCGTTGGGGGGGGGGGGACATAAATCCTTCTCCGCATTCGATCAACGCCCCTGACACCTTAGCCACAGTTGGTTAACATTAATTATATGTTATGGTAACTTGACAAAATCCATAGGAATGATTCTCATGCATGCTTATAATTACTGTGTGGGCAAACTAATTTGCTGGGTGATGGACAGTTGTCCACCCACCCAGTTATGTATTAACTTCACTTGTGTCAGGTTCAGACCAAGTCATGTATGTTAGCATTGATGTTTATTTCTAGAAGCGTCAGAGTATGTAGGCTCGCGCTCTAAACATATTTTATCATAAATAAATGCATTGCAACAAATTAAAGTAAAGTATTTTCTGTTCAACAGTGTATAAATGTGTAAGAGATAAAGCTACAAACACCGTCCCAGCTGCTCAAGACTAAACTAGAGATTTAGTTTGATTCTTTTTATTATTCCTATTATTCATTTTCTTAGGATTCGATTGGTCTTACTGTACTTGTTCTTGCTGAAAACTAATAATTTAGATGTAGTTTTCTATTTTCCACCCCGCGTGTGTTCTAATTCATTTTTAGTTTCAGGCTTGTCAGATAGCAAAACTGTATAATCTCATAATTAATTTCTTAATTGGTATCAAAATGAAATTCAGAAAAAAGTTCACAAGAAACAACACGCAAATTAGTATTCAAACATCGGGTTGATGAATTTCATGGAAGCCTTGACTTTTTACTTATTATATACCCAATTGACATCATTTTTTAAACTGTCTGTTTTCACCGGGCATGCACAACGTTAAGTCTCTCCAACAATGCTGATTTTCTTTTATTGGCGCCAAAATGCGCCAGATGTTGCTTGTTTCAATCAGTTGTTTGTTACAATTGACCTGTTCACTGGATTTTAAGGTTGGATTAATTTTTGGAGAGGAAACCGCTGCCAATAGTAATAGCTAAAACAGTAAGATTGATCAGTGACATAATTTTAAGGTATGGTATAGATGCCTAGGCTAGAATTGATTTATTGACAAGCAATAGGAAGTCTTAAACATTCAGTCAAATATCACCATAGTAGGCATACCTTAAGAAAGAAGACATTCTTGGAAATCTAACTCATTAATAATATAACAATAGTAGCCTTAGTTGTTGACTGATTATCACAAATGCCCCAGGTAAAGCATATCCAACCTAACAAGGAACTGACAAGTTGCAATAAAATACTGTCGGATCACTGAGTTTGCTTTAAAGCTTATAAATTAAGCGAATTGTAAAACAAATCATTAAAATTATCGACTGGCGTTATTTCGCGAACAATTACTTATTTTAGCTAAGAAAATAAATATGAACAAACTGTAGAAACCTTCCTTTCCTTCAAAAGTCTTAAATTACGAAAATTGGTCCAACCCTTTCTTACATAACCTGTAGTCTAGGCCTTCATACAAGTCAATATAGAGCAATCCACAATGATCATTGTAAGGACCTAGCGTATTCAATCTTCGTGGTCTGAAGTAACTGCAAATTATATAAAAAGCCCTCAGTTTTATTTTACCAAGCAGGCTGTCTGAAATAATATTATTTATTAAATCATTATAAGTTGAATTACCTAACTCCTGCCAATATACCTGACACTAATGTGAAATACAGTTTTGTTCAATAAAAGGCTTTCAACCTCTGTACAACAATATTTTTATTATAATTTAAGTCAAATAATATTACAAAATGATAGAAACAAAATTGTATCAAAAAGCAAATCTTTCGTTAATGTCTTTCTGGCAATAATTCGAACTTTCTGTTCCAGAAGATACTACAATGAAGACCCAATCAACCCGATTAAACTGAAAAGTAGTAGTTAATTAATTTAAGTAAACACTCAAGGATACGAAGTATTTCAAGATCATAACATTATGTTTAATGAAAAAATATTTTGAAAAGCGGATGGTGTGATTTAATTGGAAGAAACGATAAATTTTAGAAAGTTAAGATCATAGGCATTACTTCCATGATGCATATCGACAAACACAAAGGAAGAAAGAATTGTTACATAAATTTCGAAGAAATCCACTAGAAGTTAAATC
>KN886726.1:84181-118689 GCA_000934455.1 Apostichopus parvimensis
ATTAATATAAAAGTAGTGAATCATGGCAATAAAAAATAGCAAAACCATATAAATTTATTGTTCAAAACCCAAGAAATAAATTACACTACTCTAAGAAAACTGAACTGTATACCAAACAAGCAACCAATAAAACAGTTTTTGTTGTCGCAGTTCGAAAAATAGTTAATCAAAAAAAGTTAATAAATAAATATTAACACGAAAAGAAAAATAAGTAATTGTACCTAAGTTTTTTTAAGTATTTATTTTTTAATACAATATACATCATTAAGTCAAATTTGCAACTCATAAATTCTAGCGGTAAAACTTATTCCAACAGAAAGACATCGAGGTTTTTTGTATATTTTGTAAAACAATGTCATGCCAAATCATTTAAATTCTACTTTATTTCACTTATTATTTAAAAAAATAAGAAAACAAAGCACTGACATCGTGACCTTCATATTTTTAAATATTATAAAATTCATACAAACAAATTCATGAAAATATTCCTGTTGATTGAAAATGTAATGCCTGTACTTAATATTACTCGACCATGAAATCCCTACTTTGTCTTAAACAAATGCATGTTGTTGACCCCCAACCCGCCCCGACCCTTCACTCATATAAGTCATTCGAACATCGGTTTCACTCAATACATTCCCGACACCAATCTACGTATATCCATTTACCAATTCACTTTCACCATAGCAACCCCTTTAAACGTACCATCAATGCCCTCTTGGTTCTTTGCAGTTTCCCTATTCACTGTATTTTTGCCCTTTTCCCATCCTAACTCTATCATCACCTACTTTGTTTGTCTTAATATCTCTAGCTACATTATCAGTTACTTGTGTTTTCTTTGTTTAGTCATGATCAAGTTTTTTTTCTTTACATAGGCCTACTAAGAATGATCTGTAGTTTTATACACAGAAACGTAAACCTTGCTCATATTTAAATATACTTCTTTTTTCAGACAAGACTCAGGAGTCCAATTTGGTGCACAACGAATATAGTTTAATTTATCGCTAATCCTTTGCACAATCATTAGTTTCTCAGATCCACCTCATACAAAGTTTCCCATTTCCACATTCACATATTCACGTTAATGTTATCAGTGGATATGTTCCACAGTGTATTATGTGTTACTAAAAACAATGAAAGACATATTAAAGTCGCCCGATCCCGCCGCACCCGACACTACAAAGAAAAAGAGGAAAACTATTCAGTAAATATCATAAATAAAATACCATATAAAAAAATATATATTCAGCACATGTCATATTCTCAATGCCATTCGAAAAATAAATGTCACCATGGAAAATGTGTCACTGAAAAGTCTTATACATTGGCAGTATTGCTTGGTCGTGTTATTAAAAAACAATGAAATAAACATATATGATTATTCTCTTTCTAGCCTATTCATGTTCTATCCCAATCCCCGTGTTCAGTTTGGTCCTCAGTAATTTTAGTCTAACCTCATCCACCATTTAGACGCCCTACCTGTTCCCGCCACCGCCCCTCCCTTCGCCATCCACTTCATAGAGGTGTATCTGTATGTTTTTTAAAGAACCCCTCAAATCCATTCCATGTTTCTACCTGATAACATCACCACCGGTTTAGTACACACAGTAGGCCTACTCTGCTTCTTACAATAGTTTTCTGTACAAATACACACAGAGCTGACATTATACAGACGATTGATCGAAACAATTTATATTCTAAAGCAAGTCAATAGTAAGAATGACACACCTGGAACTCCCGTAAATACCTCATTAGATTAATAATAGATGACACGAGCCAGTTAAAGCAATGAATAGAAATAGGTCAACGAGCCACGTGTCCATTGTACCCCTCAAATATTGTCAGTGAACGGGTCAAAGTTACCATGGAAACAGACATTAAGTAGGTCAGTGGGTGTACATCAGTGACTTTACGAATCATCCATTGTGGAAATCCTCCGAACAACATATTATTATTATATGTGTGAGGGAATCCGTGCGTTCCATGGCAAGTAGCCATGAGTCATTTCCTGCTCGAACAAAGGGTTCATGTGTGTTACGCAATATAGCCAGCTGGGAATAGCTCAGTTAGCGTGCCCACTATATATTTTACTACGAATCAACAAGCACGAATAGTTTATCGAAAGTTTTAGTTCTAAGTATTAACGAGCATGTGATACACTTGGACACTCACATTGTGGACGCTTGGAGTGTGTCAGGGGGTTTCTTTTAATTCTTAACCACTGCCCTCTTGATTCTTGATTTTACCAATTATATCTAATTTCATGTTTAAATACATGGTGCGACCAGACCATTGGTGAAACACAAAATCTGTTGTTATTTCTGTCTACTACATCCTCACATATGTCACACGCCTCGTTATTGGATACGTTGCGCCTTTATTGTTGGTTATTATTTAAAAGGTTTGCAAGTTGCTTCCATTGGTTGTTTAATGTATCCCCACAAGCTCCCATGCAAACCGATCAGATGAAACTTAAATAGAGGAGGGTTTATAGACAACACAAAGTTACGAATACAGTTTAAAAGAAGGAATGATTCTTGTTATGTTCAGTTTCTCTTCTTGAATTCAAGTTGGACTTCTCGTTGGTAGGAATCTGACTAGATAACACATTACTGTGTACTCCACAATTTAACTATAGGTAGAATGTTATAAATGTATATTCAAATAAAAAATATGTATGTGTTATTATTTCCATTGTTTATCTCCAGACTTGGAAATTACGTTATAAAACGCTTTCCATAAACGGACAATACTGAATCGTGTCTAGTGTTCGACCGATTATTCGATAATCGGTTATTACCGATTATTAGTTCATGTGACAATCGGGCCGATGCCTATTACCTATTATTTCAACGTTATGCATGGAACTGGCCTTTACATGATTACCAACTTCTAGGCTAATATACTCAAAGAAGTAAATGCACGACTTAACGTTTCACACTAATGCATATAAATAGCATTGTGATACACATATAGGGCGCTGTGCTTTTATAACGATAGGTCACAGTTAATGGCAGTGATGTACAGATTACAGAGGGGGGGGGGGGGTAGTAGCCATTGGCTACGAAATGCCCAAAATGTAGTTAGCGACAGCTTTTACAACTGGTATTATAACCATTATCAGTGTTGCAACTCCAACGTAAATAAAGTAAAAAGAAGACCGAACGGAAATAAAATATTCGTAATTTCGTAATCTGATATCGAAATATATAATCTGACATGAAATATATTACAATCCCGGACGTTTGCTTCAAGTTGTTAATGGTTTACATAAGCGAGGGAAAACTTCCGATCGAACGTTGTTTCTAACGATTGGACACAGTAGGTCAATGGCACTTCTCCATTGACTTAACTACATGTGAGAGAAATCACACACTAAAGTCCCATTGACTTCGTCGCGCGTGTCGCTGGAAATCAGACTTGCTTTTGTCGGTTGCGGGAGTTCAGTTACCGATTGGGGTTATTTTAGCCTTTATGGTACATGCGGGAATAAACTGCTCCAGGTTTTTCGCAAATATATGCGTAAGTGTGTTTACCTAATCACAAAATACTGTAAGGCAGTAGAATTACTGAGGACTTTTGCCAAACATTTTTCGGGAATTTTAGGAGTATTTGGCGCCTTGATTTCATCATTTTATCGCATTTGTCAATACTTGGGCGCATTTGTAATCTTAACAGTTATGAGGCTCAACCGTTCTCTTCATACTAGCCTAATGTACGTAGAGTTTACAGTGAGCAAAGCCTAATGTTATTGTTTTCACTTTCCAATGTTCACGTACGGTGAAACGGCCAAAGTGGTTAAAAAGTATATTGTTTTGTTTTTTTATTTAGTCAAGACATTACATCTTTCTTATAAATCGTTAAACATGGATAAAAGGAAGTGCAAAAAAAAAATAATTCGTCCCCCTAAGCTTATCGCGGGTATACTGTATGATGTTAACTGCCCAAACTGGATACTATATTGAAGAGCATTAGTACAATCTCGCGTGAGGGACTTGCGATACCGTTACCTTCCCGGCTTTCAAAAGGGTTAAATCGAATGATTTACATTTTTCTCCCGTTGTGGTTGTGGTGAATCAAAAGCTCGAAAAATACAATCTTTTATGTGGAAAGTAACAATCGGTTCCGCATAATCGGTAGCGCAATGGATTTAGCCGATGCCGATTATTTACCGATTGTCTAGTAATAGGCCCGATGCCGAATATCTAACCGATAAAAGTTGAACACTAATCGTGTCACAGTTGAATTTTATAGAATGTGTTAGACTGTTTAGCCGGAAAACAAGTAACAATGTCATTGAGTATGTATTGAGAAAACACATTATGCGTGTCTTACAAAGAGCTAAACACTAATAATATTATGATGGTTTAAAATCTTATTGATGTGTTTGTTTTTGTGCGAGCTTAGTAGAAAACCCTTAAAAAAGAATGCTTGATAGCCTCGAATCAAATATGCGGTATTAAATATAGTCCTTGAAATTATCATACCCTCGATTTGTCCCCTTTATTTGAAGTCCGAGCCCGAATCAAACTAAATGAGATTGTACCAAATATGTGTAAGTCGGAACTTACCAAACATATAAAATATCGTAGAACACTAAGTAACTCATGTAATTTAATTGTTGAGTGGTATTAACATGTGTAATGCTTACCGCAACAAAGTAAAACATTATTTTATTGACGATCATTATAACAACATTATTTAGAAAATTATATTATTTGATTATTATTGTTTTTTTTAAGAATCCTGCTAAGCATTGCATAACTACTTAATATATTAGAGCGAAGGCAAAATCCATACCCCATACACACTTGTATTATTAACAGAAAATATTCGAAAGGTTTTTACTGTCATGCAAACAATGGTGTTGTCAATCTCTACTCTCAACATTGAAAATATCAAACCAAGTTTTGAATTCCGCATTCCGTCCCTCCCACGCTCACCTCAATTAAGGCCTAAACATTGTGTATTAATTAATACAAAAAATGTAACTTTTGCAAGATAAATTTAATGATCCAATAAGTCCATTAAGTCCAAATAAAATAAAACCATGACTGAACATGAAAGGAAAAAGCTATACATTATCGACCAGCCCTTTCCACATATCACACAAACTATGCCAAAATAGAACTCTTCTTAAAATGTCTAGTGTTCTCTCTCGACATTGATACAAAGATTGAAACGAATTTGCAACGCTTTGTAATATATACCTCTTACCGATATTGGTTGTTTCTCACAAGTTTGATATTTACGCCGTCACTGTATAATCCATTGATATCATTTACATTTTGTCTTTGTTGATATTTCAGCCAGGCACTTGACCAGCATCTTTAGTGTGAGGGACCAGCATCATTAGTGTGAGGGGAAAAATATCGTATATTGGCCTCGTCTTAAGAGCCAGAAAACGTATTTTTGTGAAGGCTTACATCAATATAACTTTTTACAGCACCGTATAGTGCCTACCCTTTGTTACATAGTTTACTTCGGAAGGAGGGGGTGGGGTGGGCTCCAAATATAGCATACGTCCGTTGGGAGGTGTCTAAACGGGGAGGCCCCTTCATGAAATAAAACGTGCAACACTATTTCTATTATATAGCCTGCATGTGTACTTTGAATTTTTATGTCCGCTGTATCCGTTACATTATATAAAAGATCAATGAAACATTCCAAAGCGCCTCTTTTCACCAGTCAATAAATTGATACAGAAAACAAACTATTGTAAAGAAAAAAACTTTATCATGAAACAAACATTTAAACAGTCCGGTAAATATGCGTTTTTTTTAAGGCTAATTAGATACGAGGTACGTAACCTATATATATATATTTTTTATCCATTCGCCAGAATGATACTTTTCATGAAGCTGGGAAATGCAGGTATAGTGTAGGACGATACTGAGCTGGACTTGGACATATTAACTGACTATTATGCACCGGTTACCGGTTAATCCCGATAATGTCATTTCATGGTCGCCAAACTCAACTTGTTGTAGTAAGGAATCTCAGAGACAACAGGTTTAGATATGCACTGTATCCTTCTGGTAGATTTGACGTGACCAACATATTAACAGGGCTGTCAAATATTCTTTTGACAGACAATATTTCACCAAACTCATAGTAATTATAATGAATAATCATATGCTACAACAAAGGTTAAATATTTCACACCCCCCCCCCTCTACCCCTACCACAGGATCGGTTAATTCATACCGGCCCAATGCAAGATGTATGTGTAGTCGATCCTTAATGGCTGAAAATATTTGTGCTGGTATGAAAACAGCGGTTTGCTGAAAAGAGGAAGACGTGTCACATCAAGATCCATATATCTTTGGTATGTTAACCTGTAGTTACCATTATAAAGACACGGCAAATGTTTGCGATGTAACCGTCCATTTACCGTGTCAGGGGCGACGGAGCCTTGAAAAAAAAACTGGGAGGGTTGACTTGGGCACATATTTCTCAACTCTTCTGATTAACCTGGAAATTGGCATCCGTCTGTTAATGGAAAGTACCACTTCCTACTTTTGCTATTAAAACTGGGGGTGGGGAGAGTGCCCCCCCCCCCCACAAATTTGGGGACGCGATGGGCGACGGTGAAAAATCAAAGGGAGCAAAACAAATATGTAAATGTACTCGAAGCTGGGGATGGGGCCGATGATGGGGAAGGGGGGCAGTCTTTGGTGAGAACGCTAAAATAGAGAGAAAACGTTTGTGTTACGACCTAACGGTATCAGGTTTGAATTTCCCGAACTTGTCATCTCATATATTTAGTAGGAGTGGGTTAATTGCATATATAATAATGTCAATACTGAATAGATTATCTTTATTTGGGAACTTTGAGAGTCATTTGAGGTAAACAGGACCACAACACCTAGAAACGTCGAAACTACATTATCTCAGCAGTAGCAAATAGATTAATCTTATATTTAATATATTAACTATATATACAAGGTGATACCTATCAATTAGGTCAAAGCATGGGCGTAGAACCCATGTGGGGGGGGGGTCGAAGGGGTGGTGTTTAATCGTCCCCACCCCTACACTTCTGAAGATCCATGCTCTCATTGTTTTTAACATTTTCACACAGTACTGTTTTGGCTAGTGAGGTTCTAACACCACACTTTTGAATACGGATCTACGCCCATGCGCATAGTTCTCTACACAGATCTGACACTGAAAAAAAAAACTGCCAACATATCTTTCAGCTGTAGACCTACGTCAATGGATATGTATATTCCAAGCCAAGGAACAATGCCGTTGACTTTCTTGTCATTTCATTGTTAATTTTATATAGGTTTAATGCATCACGTATCGGTTTTTTGGGGGGGCGGAGGGGGGGACTAATAAAAAGAATGTAATGAAAATTCATCTCAAGAATATATGCGCTACATGCGTGGGGGGGGGGGGGGGGGGCAACCACGACATATAATGTAATGAACGGGCGCCTCAGTAACATGTGCGCTACGCATGTGCGGTTGCAGTGTCTCTCTAAGTGGCCATGTATTTGTATTCACCTTGTTTTTTTTCATATATTATATAACCGGATGGTTTTTGACCGCGCAGACGCGCACATGATCTATTCGTCTTGCTGCCCAAAATTGCTTAAGTTTTTGTACCAAAAGAGGAAAATTGAAGTTACCAATGTAGTTTAAAATATGGAAAGCATCATTTTGCATCTAAGCCCTTTTCGAAAAGCAAAACTATAAAAAATGGGACGAAGACATTCCCTCTCCTTATACCCCTCCTCCAGGATCCACCGCTTTCTGCCTGAAAATAGGGACATAAAATTGACTTTCATTCCTTTCATTCTTACTCCGTTTCAGTGTACATTTTTGCAGGTTTGTCATCCCGCCATTCCGTTGGAAATTACTGTGTAGCATCTTAAACAATGTTGAGATTAAGAAAAAATATTTTAGCTTTAATATTCTTTATTTCTAGATTTCTAGACCTCAGACATTTTAGTTCTCATTTAAGGTGAGAAGGAGTCACGAAGACGAACTAGAAAATCAAATAAATTTACCGAAAATAACACACAATGAAATCCCGTGATCCGAGCGGAAAAGGGCATGCGGTTGTTACAAGGAGCCTGTATTATTCCGTTTGTTGTGTACACTGTTGTTTTTGTACATGTCTGAACAACTTTATATTACTTGTAAAGTTAAATATATAAACAATTTAGCCAATTCTGATAATGTGGATGGCTATACATTTCACAATTACTATCAATTCCATACATTTGCATACAGCAGTTCCAACTACCATCATTATTATCTACCTTAATATACCCATCCTAATTTACTTTTCGGGCAATCGTTGAAACACAAGGCTCAGAATGATCAATCAGGTGTGATTATTTCCTTGTTATTTGTTGTTTACTTTCCTATTTTCATTGATTTGGTAAACATTACACCTTACTGGGAGGACATTCCTCTACGTCTGATGATTACTCTGTTTCTCTTCATAGGTTTGCGTATTACATTCTGCCAGACACTATTTCGGTTGGATCCATTCCATCATCCTTGAAATCAAGACATGTGAAAGGTATTGTCACCATGACGCCATAATGGACACGTTTCAAATTTCGTACATTTATTTAAAGGCTTTACCAAATATGTGAATGTCTGTTGACTTGTTGATTGTTGTTGATTCACATACAAGAGAGTAATGAAATTGTACCAAGGAGACACCCAGAACAGAGTCATGTGACGGTAAACAACAAACCGAATAATATATATTTAACAACCCTTAATATTGCTAAGCTTAGATGGTTTAGTTTCGCTCATTCGCGATCACTGCCCTATAAGATGTTTTTGGGAGTAGTCATCACATCAATTGATGCTTTAAATATATTTGCCAAATGTAGTGGTATCATATACTTTGGGCAACTTAATTACATAGCTCGACAATGATTGTGTAAGGTTTTGAAGTAATGTTGTGCTTTGCCCTTCCACTGAAAGTACATGTTCCACTACCTCTCGGAGTTTGTCAATCCCATCCACCACACACCCCACATGCAAACACATCCACACCTACGCTTAAACTATTCTATCAATATAGATTGCAGAATAAAGCCGCGAAGTCTAACTTTATTCCTTTCCTAGCAAATTAAGTTTTGTCTATCTGAAATTTGTGAGACGCATTTCTAGGTAGAATGTTGTGTGATCAACACAATACTTGACACTTTCCTAAGTATATTTATTTACACAACAGTATTGGTGGTCATTATGCGTACTACAACAAGGTGACTGGTATAACTCAGGATTAGTGATATTTGAAATCTCGGTGAAAGGTGTAGGCCTACTATATTATTTAGTTTTCGTCCGTGATCCCTTAATAAACCTCATTCTCTGAAAACAATAAACATAAAAGCAACATCTGTATCAGCTAATATACCTGGTCGTGTAAATCGACGAAACAAAATATAAGCGAACACTAGACAGAGACCCAAAAAATGTAACAGAACCATAGGGACTAGTTGTACCGTACTTGAAATATCTTAATGGGTAACATAGCTCAGTATGACAACATAAAATACTTTATCAACGCAAAGATAAGACACTCGTTTTTTGTGTACAGGGGTTGGTTAAACCAACATGATTTGGGATGCGGGGAGGGGATCTGTGGGCTTTCCCCGGAAAAGGGGTCACTTTAGACTTCAATGATACCTTCTGAAGCATAGTTTGACTTATGCTATGTCTAATATCTGAGTCTAAACGCAATATTGTGCTATAACTTCTTTACAATACTGTGTTAGTTTGACATGCGTGGTGGTGGGGTGGGGTGGGGGCAGGGAGGAGGGGCACCCAATCACCCTGTTGGTCTGCGCTTGAAAAGAGTACAATCTGAATGTATTGGCAAACAGTAACATCCATGAATAATTTGCCTTGGAAAAAGAATACTATAAAATATATATTGGGTAATGTTATTAGGGAAAGCATAGAAATATGTGTGAATTTAACAACCATATGTGTACACTTCTATAGCGGTAATACAACACGGTATGCAAGGGGTATGTCACTCATTAACTGTTCCAGAACGGGCACCTATTTATTTTGTTTTATATAGTTGTCATGGCAACGAAGCAGAAACTGAGTTAAATTATCAACATATATATACTTTCCTTACGCACATCTTTTGAAAATCGTTCAGTTACGAGTTAACGCATAGTGAGACTATCAGGGCTTAAAATAACCAACGACAAAATGCCGTCGTGCCCTAGATGTTTGTCGTGGTGTTCCTAAAAAATACACCTCGCCGACGGTAAGACTTTGCCGTCATGCCCTTTATGTGTTGCCGTCGGTTCCCTGTACATTGCGTCATTGCGAGTAGTATACTAAGTTACATACTAACCCAACAATTTTGCGGAGATTTTGTTTGATTCATCCTTCGCAATGCAGCTGCCTATTTGTTTCACTTTATCATGAGTTTCGGCGGCCACCTGCATATAGTATTCATACAGTACAAATTTAATGTCGTTGATATCGGTCTTTATGGGCCAGGTCGATAACGCTTCCCTCGCAAGGACTTTACTATTCGACGTTCTTTTTACTTCCACAGTAAGTCAATAGGACTTCTCCATTGATTTAACTGTGTGCAAGGGAAATCACACAGTAAAATCCTATTGAATTTGTTGCGTGAAACTTGACTTGCTTTAATCGATTTGGGTTCCTGTATTCAGCTCTAAAGTGGGCGGGAATAATAGAAATAGAACTTCAATGTCTATGGAGGGAATGTTAATACGAGAACACCAATCGAAATAGCAACCTCTACTTAGGAAGCGATTTAAGTCGACAATTAGTTGGAAAAGGTAATGACATATGATGCAGAGCATTGACAGTGTAGCTATTAATCGCTGAACGATCGCATGAGTACTAAAAAAAACACTGTCGATTATTTTTGTTTTGTCATTTATCCCGTAATAATACATCCCGTAAATTCCCTTGTCAGTCTTACCTTCAATATGATACACGAATGAAAAGAAAAGGCTACCCCTTTGCGACGCCACTGCAAAGCACATGCTATTTACTACTAGGGGGATAATATCCTGGATCTTGTTTTGAGTTCTGATCCAAGCAATGTTGTTGATTTGACGGGTCTAGGAAAACTAGGAACTAGTGATCATGATATACTAGCTTTTGATGAAGTTTGCAAAGTCGTAAATTCTGTTAGCAAGGAAAAAGTCCCTGATTTTTCGAGATCAGATACAGAGGCAATTGAAACTTTACTAAAGGGTACAGATTGGATTAATTTGTTTAGAGATATGAGTGCTTCTCAGTCTTGGGTTTGTTTAGCTGATAAATTAAAGGTCATTATGGAAAATCTGTTCCGTGGAAGAATCGTCGTCGTAAAAGCAGTATGCCTCACTGGATGAATAAGAAAGTTAGATGTGCAATTAGGCAAAAACGTAGAATGTGGAAGTTGTTTAGGAGGACTAAATCTGAATCTCTTTTGGCCAAGTTTAAAATTCATCAGCTGAAGGTAGAATGTTTAGTCTCTGATGCAAAATTGAATTTCGAAAATAGCATTGCCCTAAAAATTAAGGATAACCCAAAGGCCTTCTTTTCTTATGTCAGGTCAAAGCAGAAAGTTAAAGATGCAATTGTTTCTCTAAGGGCACCACAGGCTGATAATATAGTTACTGATAGTCAGGATCTTGCAGATCTTTTGAACAACTATTTTGTGTCGGTTTTTACAAGGGAAGATATGAGTAGTATTCCAAATTTTCAGGGGGCAGTGATAGGCCTAAACTGGATACGGTCTTATTTTAGGATGAGGTTGTCTTAAAGGAGCTGCTTCGTCTAAATGTTTCTAAAGCTTCTGGACCGGATGAAATCCATCCGTATTTGTTGAAGACTTTTGCACACCATTTCTGCGTTCCACTCTCATTGGTTTTGAGTAAATTTATGAATGAAGGTTATGTTCCTAAGGACTGGAGATGTGCTAATATTACCCCAATTTTCAAGAAGGGTGATAAGTCTAAGCCCTGTAATTATATGCCCGTTAGTCTCACTAGTGTTGTTTGTAAGGTCATGGAGTCTATTGTTAAAAAGTCTATGGTCTGTCACTTCAGCAGTCAGTCTATGATCAGAGAGTCTCAACATGGCTTTTGTCAAAAAAGGTCTTGTCTCACTAATATCCTTGAGTTTATGGAAGATGTAACAAGCTCACTAAATAGGCAGAAGTCTGTAGATGTTGTGTTCCTGGATTTCCAGAAGGCCTTTGATAAAATTCCCCAACAGCGTCTTTTACTTAGGCTGAAGAGTATGGGTGTCAATGGGAATTTACTGTCTTGGATCGAGAATTGGCTTGGTAATAGGAAACAGGGGGTGGTAATTAAAGGATGTGCTTCTTCTTGGCAGTACGTTACTAGTGGGGTTCCACAAGGGTCTGTATTGGGTCCCTTGTTGTTTGTTGCCTATATAAATGACATCGACGGAGATATTTTGTGTACAGCTAAGAAGTTTTGCTGATGACACCAAATTGTATTCTGAGGTCTCTTCCAAAAGCGACTCTGAGAAGTTTCAAACGGATTTGGATAAGATTTTTTTCCTGGTGTTAGGGGTGGCAAATGCTTTTTAATATTGATAAATGTAAGGTAATGCACATTGGTAGTAGTAACCAAAAGTTTACATACAATCTTAATGGTGTGGAGTTACAGGAGTTCTCTGTTGAAAGAGACCTAGGTATCTACATTGACTCATCTCTGCAACCTTCTAAACATTGTCTTGAAGCTGCTAAAAGAGATAATAGGGTTTTAGGTATGATCAAGAGGAACTTCAGTTTTCTGAAAGACGACATCGTAGTTAGGCTTTATAAGCAGTTGGTTAGGCCTCATCTGGAGTATGCTGTGCAGGCTTGGAACCCATATCTTGCTAAGGATAACAGTAGTTGTACCAGAGGTCATTGTCTTAAACTCCAAAAGTCACATAGTAGGATTAATATTCGGCATAACTGGTTTTCTAATAGGGTTGTAAATGAGTGGAATGGTTTGCCTGAGAAAGTTGTACTTGCAAGTAGTGTCAATGGGTTTAAGAATGCTTTGGACAAGCACTTTAAGCATTGTAATCGGGTCTGAGTGTTTGTGTATTCAGTTTTTTTCTCTCTCTATATGGTCCTTGATGGGGACTCAAGTGTCCCTCCTGATCCTTTTTTGTACTAAACTTAACTAACTAAACTACTAGGAAATCTAGCTACTTCATGACGACTAATACACTAGCACTCGTAAAAATACGCTTTCCTAATATCTCCACAAATCACTGACCACATGATAGCCTAACACCACGCTAAGTCAACGGAATAATCTAGCCCAACCATCGGTTTGCCCCCCACCCCCCAAAAAAAAATCACACTTTGCGTAGCTTTCTTTACAACTTTCAATTAGCTAGAAATTGGCAGATGTTTGGAAGATAGGAGCTATGTCTTGAAGAAGGAATGTAGTATTTTACGTACACCGTTTCTGTGGCGATGAATGAAAGGTTTTAACTGCGAGTGCTTTTTATCGGTATACTATTTTGGTTTACGGTGGTGAGTGATTTTATCCATTCACTTAACAATACATGGTTAAAAGAAACGGCATTTTCGGCGAAAGCAAAACTGTGTTTTTATATTTCAATTGATGGGTTCTGGTTTTTACTTCGTATATGAAGTGGCTCGACGTTAATCGCGATTAAATGCCTAACTATTGCAAATGCGCAGGCCTTTCCAGGTGCCCCCTCTCCCCAAATGCGATTTGTAGTGCTAACAACAAACTCACAAACACTGTTTTTTTTTTAAAGACGAAACGTAATATGTTCATCGTTAAATTGATTAAACGTTTAATGCATTTGTTACACGATCGCAGCCCTTGTATCATGTCACTCGGCCCACACCATGTACGGAAAGGGGTGATTGATGACTTATATCTACTTATGGGTAAAAGTTGCTTTGCGCTGCCTTTTTTACTTAATATCAACCAGGTGAAGATTTAAACTTTCGGCATTTCCGATTTACTATACCGGCCTGATTAGACACTTTTAATGCGTAAAAATTGCATCAACCATAAACGCCGTCGGTGCCCAAATTATATTCATTTTTGCCAACATGCCCTTCTCATTTACAGCCATGCCCTTCCTAATTGGAAACTACCAATATTTATTTTTGCCGTGCTCTTTTGGAGGCGTATGACAAGCCCTGGACTAATATGATACTGAAAGAGATATTTGTTTACACTAACGCGGTATTTGTATACAGGAAATAAGAATTTCCTATTATTAGTTGTGAACGCAATTTCATAGGCATACAAACGAGGGAGTGGGGTGCACACACGTTAACGTATACGTTTCTTGAAACTTCTTAGAAATATGGACAGTGTTATTGTTCAATGTTATAATTGTGTATGTCAAGTCTTAATAACACGATGTTAGATTATACCTACATTTCTCCTCCATAATGTACAAGTAGAGAGATTGATGTATTTAGTCTTCATATAGTTGAAAACAAACATACCTAAGAAAGTGGCTTGAACAAAACATATGAACCTTAGTTTATACAACTGACATACTTTTAGGAAATGTGTTTATGACGATGATTTGTCTAGTCCTGTAGCTCCATAAATTTACTCATTAAAGTAATTCCAAATACTTTTTAGTTTTCTTATCTATTATAATAGTGGATTTCATGATCTGCGGTGACGTCACTTATGTTGACTGTTCTCTTATCAATTCATCGTATCACTATGTTTGTTTTCTTAACGTAGTCCACGATTCGTTCCTATTTGAGTTGTTTCCCATGTTATATGTAGTATTAAGCTACAACTGATCTGTTATATCATGGAGGGGAAACAGAACTAAGAGGATATTGGTTGTAAAATGATCAGGTATAAAACCGAGATGATAATGATAGTAAACTGATCGGTAATCTTACTGAGATGTAAGGATTGTAACCTGATCAGCTATTTTGCTGAGATGAAAATGATAGTAAATAGATCGGTAATCTTACTGAGATATAACGATTGCAAACTGATCAGCTAAATTACTGAGATGATAATGATACTAAATTGATAAGACCAAATTTAAGGAATCAACTAGATTGATTACTCAGCTGATGTGAGGTTATCTTCAAGAGTCAACGTAAATCCGGTAATCATAATGTTTACAATTTCATTCCAGACCAATGAAGACTAAATCTCCACTGATACATTCCATAACTCTCTTTCATTTCATTCATACAGTTTGGAATAATAGAAATCCTCCTCGTCGTCTGAATTTGCAGACCGGTATATGGCAGGTAAGAGAAAATTAACCTATTGCTGATAATACATGTCCCCCTCTGTTTTTTCAATCAAATTAATTATTAATATTAATATAGTGATAGCATTTGTCGCTTAAATCCACTTCATTGCTGTCAGTATTATAAGGGGATTTCGAGGGCCGGGGGTTGCATTCTGAATAAAATATAAATTGTTTAATACAACATGACATCCATATCCCCTCTTCTTGCTTCTACTGCAGAACGTTGGTCCAATGTACTTCCTTCTAACCCTGAATGTACCCCGTGTTTCTATCATAACTCAAACAACTACTTTATAATTTAAATAATTCTCCCCAAGTGCATATTAATAACAATGAAAAGGAACAAAATCAATGTAATAGTTTCTTAAACTTCACTCCATAACTTCCCAATAACACTGTTATATTGTCGATGATGTACAAATATTTTTTTTAAACTCTAACACTCATTCCATGGCAGCTGTACTGCATGCAAAGACACATCAATGAGTGGAGGATACTCGGTTCTAGTAGTTTCACTTTGTAAAGATGTAAAGTAAATGCGAAATTCATATCGCTATGCCAGAAAGGATCATAACATTGAGAATGTGAGCTGTCAAAGAGAACAGAGGGAGGGGAGGCGGGGGGGGGGGTATTTAGAGCATTGTTTTCCCGAATATCATTCAGTGCTCACAACACCAAGTTCAAAACTGTACGCCCGTATCACTTCCATATCAGGGACACTATTAATATTACAAGTACTGTAAAGATAAGCCTATGTAGCTAAAAGGTATACCTTTAGACTGCAGGTTTGTCACATATTGTGCAGTATTTTGATGAACATGTTTTGTTTTTATTTGTGTGGGTTGTAAATGTACATCAGATAAGCTTCAAGTTTGGATTCCGATGACCGTAGAATGTCATTTACAATACAAGTTCTTTGTATGTACATTACATTGCGGTGAAATATTAACCATAGCACATACAACAGTTGAAACAGTCGTATAACAATCCTGTTAATCGACCCTGAAGAATAATGTAGCTGCCTTCGTATAGCTTAACCTATAGCTGCCATGTGTAGCTGCCCCCGTATATCTGCCACCGTATTACTGTCCAAGGATAGCTGCCCTGCATAGCTGCCGCCGTATATCTGCCCCGTATCTCTGCCAACGTATAGCTGCTCCAGCATAGCTGCCTCGTCTAGTTTCCACAGTATTGCTGCCCCCGTATAGCTACTCTTGTATAGCTGCCCCGTATATTTGCACTGGTGTAGTTGCCCCGTCGAGCAAAAGTTAAACTTCGATAGATGCTTGAACTCATGAGAAAATCGGTTGCTCAACAATGTAACTTAAATTAGACCTATAATATAGATCATAACATACGTATATATACTAGCTTCAACCTTTTATACATGTAGGATGATGGCTAAAGTTTTTTCTATTCTCATCGCCTTATGAGGCTAATTACTAGCAGTCAGATTTATAGTTTTACTATAAGATTGCTGTTTCGTTGAAAATATAATATGTACACTTACATCCGTAAGAACAATCTAACTCGAATCTATTAAAAAGTCGAATGTGTTGTACATTTCGTTCCCGTTATTACCAGTGTAAATATAAAATATTGATAAACAGGAGAACCAAAGACTAAGAAATATCAAAATATGTACATCA
Source organism: Apostichopus parvimensis (assembly GCA_000934455.1). Classification (NCBI taxonomy): domain Eukaryota; kingdom Metazoa; phylum Echinodermata; class Holothuroidea; order Aspidochirotida; family Stichopodidae; genus Apostichopus; species Apostichopus parvimensis. Next base: position 101,097 of record KN886726.1, read on the forward strand.
TTACGAACGTATAAATAACAAAGGAATGGGTTAATACATACTTGAAAAGTTGAAAAGTTACTAAACATAATCTCAAAAAGAGTCCACGTGATTCTGTTTGAATAAACTTAACCAAAGCAAAGAAAATAATTTCTAGCAAGATATGAGGATTATGTACAGTTCTGTTGGATTTAACTATAATATCCTTAAATGCAGGATAAAGTGGGTGCTCCATACGAAAAGTTAATGTCTTCTTAATGCAATAGAATTGTCAAACGAAAACGCTTAAAGGAATAATGAGTTAACTGCCGTAAATGTTGCATATTACAATTTTGAGAATTTTTATTCTGGTTTTATCTTTTTGATACACCGATAAACATGGTATAAGCAATGCTTTAACTGTAACAGCACTTTTGATTTTGAATCTGAAACTAGAAATGTCAATTGTGGTGATCTCTATTTGAATTAAATCTTGCTAATAATTTAACATTGTTACTTGAAAAGCTTCAGGGAATTTGAAGGATCACTAACTTAAATGATTATTTATCCATATTAGTGCATACGTGACTAACATGGGTACGTTGGTCCAAGCAGGCTTAGATATAATGTAAGGACGGATATGGTTTTATTTGAAACCATGAAACTGTTTTATTCTTCAGCCGTTCTTCAGCGTGGTAATGATTGCCGTAATGTTGGTCATTGGAAAAAAAAAGAGGCGCTGCTCTTATTACTTCATTTCAAGGGTTCAGATCTATTTTTTTATTAAGGGGGGGGGGAGATTATTTTCTTATTGTTAACTGGGAATAAATTATAAAATAGAAAGAAACTCTGTAGTAGTATGTGTAGCTCTACTAACCCGCTCCATATCAACCCAAACGTCTGCAATCACTGACAAAATATTCCATTGCAGTATTCTTGTATTTTGAGGTCATTTCCTTTAATTAGATGCACTTTAAAATGTTAGGAAAATTAACCATAAAAATGATGAATAAAGTCAAAGGTCAACTTAAGAGTCACATTTTAGGTTTTCACAGAACTTTCAAGAAACCTTTCGGTATCACTCTCTGTAATCACAGCCCTTTGAAAAGAGGACAGTATCATGAGAAATATTCAAAAAGGCAAAATACTGAAGCTGTCTCAACTGAAAAAAAGGGTTTCAAAATATTCGTGTTACTTCCCGCGTGTTTTGAATAGAAACCAATATTCATACATTAGAGGATCTCGAAGGATTCAGGGCCTGGGTGGGGTGTGGAGGGGTTTTCAGACTACGGTATAGTCGGTAACTGGTGATGCGTTTCATTGTTTACAATTTATCTTCGGATAATTGTCATATTTATAATATATTGATAATAATGTGATTATATCATAAGTTAGCGGATAATATATTGCAACGTTCCTTATTGCTATTGTCGCAGATGCGCTGGAGTGCTGAGGGCGCCAAATGATACAGAAACAGAAACAAAGACAAAATCTTAATTGTTTGTGTATGCACGTTTATTACAAACGTAGAAACATTAAAAACAAACTATTATGTAAACAGAAATATATATATATTACTAAAATGATATGCATGAGATAAAAGTGTGTTGATTTTCAAGAGTATCGGTACGGTAATTAACAACCGAGCATAACATTTAACATTTACTACAGACATAATGTGTATGACTTCGAGACAGCATAGTTGACATAACCGGCGACATTGTTTAACGTCTCAAACATAACATTACCAATTAGATTAACATTTGTATTATTCTTCTGAAAAGAAAATAAGGTGTATGTCTTTTAGAAAAAAGAATAATAGAAATCAATGAGATTAACAAATATCTTAATCAAAATTCCTTCACTAAGAGAGATGTTCTCAGTATAGTACGCTTTTTACGTCACCATCTCAATGTACATTAAATATGACCATTTACACATTGTAACACCCTCATTATGGCTAGATATTCAAAACTAATATGCATACTTATCCGGGATTTAAAGTCACGTAAATTATTGGGCCCATACAATGTAAATCATAATACCTCAACGATACGGGATAATGCCTGGATTAGTTCCCGGTACCACAATGTGCATTAACCCTATGCCAAATTAACGTCCATAAATATACTACCAATATGCCAAAAACCACACATTCTAAATAGGAACCATAAAGTAACCCTGGATGAAACGCTATACTATCGAAACACGAGGTAATACTTTACAAAACCGTTATTTGAATAGGCAAAGTAACCCCTTCTGTATTACGGGAGCACGGAGTAATATGACTTTACTCTGTAAATATATTACATGTATTTGCCACGCCCCTAATTTGCATCTCAGGTTATATATGGACCTTTAGAGCTGATGTTTTCTAAATCAGAGGTAGTATTACCAAATCAATACACTCACCTCTGATCTTGCATTCTTGATATGTTCATACTGTATTACACTACAGGTCAGCATTAAGTCGGTAATCAAACTAGTATTAGTACTAGCAGTAAAGAGTCATCCAATAAAAAAAAAAGCTGTCCTCCAATACGAAAAGGTAATAAAAGACCGATGCCAGTTCCGATTGGTGGTGTATTTACGCCAAGCCGTAGTGGAAAGTTCCGATCAGTAGTGTCGAATAAAATGGCAGTAGTAGTACTGTATCGGTTTAGGTAGGACGCCTAGGCTTATTAACTTACAAACAGCTGCTGTGCTAGGCTACATTAAAATAATCAACTGAATCACCCGCGAAGCTACACGTACCGAAGGTGAAAGTTCAAACAACCGAGTCTAGTAAAAAGAGCTCGCAGAGTAGTATTCAACGCACACGGGGAAATGCCCGAAGAAATAAAGATAACAGCGCTGAAGTTCTACGCGGTATAAATGTACTAGGATAGCTAAATGACTTAAACAGTGAATGTAAGCTGCAAGTAAAGTTCCACACGTTGCGGAGGTCTCAAGACAAGTCCATCCAAAGTAAGTTAGAAACTATTGAGCTAACTGGCAACCCGTTACAAAGAAACTTCCAAACTGTTGGTGCAAGTGAATATAACTTGCTACAGACCTTCCAGCTGAGGTCGCAACCGAAATTGCCCATGATAACAAAAAATAGGGAAACGATACAACTTAAAAATGCATCTGCTTAAGTTTGCCTAGTGATATGCAAACTACATACAATAGTCTAATATAGTGTATACTATAGTATTTGAACAAACTCATTTCAATATAAGCCCATACATTGGGAAACTAACGTACGTATATTTTATGGAAGAAATAATTGCAATGCGTACTGTGTTTATACTGCAATGCTTCAATTGACTATAGGATCAAAGCAAGGATAGAAATATTTATTCATGAAATAATTTTCTACAGACGTCAAATACAAATACGCACGTGACACGGCAACTTTAGAAGAAATACACTATAATAGGGAATAATAACATGTTATGATATTTCATGAAATTTGTTAACGATAATAGGTCTACACTTGTTTATTTAAATGATCGTTTTCTTTCCTTGTTACTCCACTTTGAGATTTTCTTTTTCAACTGCATCTCCCAAACTGTCATGCATATCGCTAAGGGTTAGCAAAACGAGAGCAACATATCATCTAAGATGGAGTTGGGGCGGTGAGGGAGGGACAGGAGTGTCGTGACTAACCTATTTACTGCTTCGTGGGGTATTTGAGATTTTCCATCCTTTGTACATTCCATCGATTCAACTACAAGGTTTGTATAAATAGTTCCGTCTTTGAATACAGCCCTCGTTTCCCTACTCGTCAGAGTTTCTGTCGTCTATGGTATCAATCCAGTCATCTCAGTGAGAAGTTTACCATGATGACGTCACTCAATGCTTAATGACGTTACTCATTGTTGGATCACGAGATTTAAAACTAATTTTGTCTTCACCATAAAGCTGATATATGTATTCATGTTATTAAGTCCGTGCATCTAACAGTACATGACGAGTCTGTCTCCTATATTGACTTTACTGTGCTAAATGCAGATGTACGTTTACCTGTCAGGAATATGTTACTTCGATATTTGTGAAAATATATAATTATAACTTATACATTTTTTGCTTCGTCTGATTATATTTTCCCGAAACACAATTTCAACATATCATGAAAATTATACTACTCTTCCTTTCAGGCCTGTGGCGTCAATGGTAATCTACCTTTATAAGAGGTAAGAGAGACACAGACTCATGTTCATGTTAATTAGTAACGGCAATTTAGTAACAGGAAAGGAGGTGTTAATTACTGCGGAACAACGGAATACGACGTGAAAAGAACAGGAAACAAAGGCAAACCAGTAACGAGTTTATCTCGTAATAATTATATCACTGTTATATATGTCAAGTTAATATACGGTTAATATAATCTTTCTTCCGCACAAAGTCACAGAAATGCTACTCAAAGAAACGGGGAAACGTTTAAATACTACAAGGTTTAGTGCAACATTACGGAGCGTTACAAGCCAACACACTCAGTCACATAAACTTGGGACATTGGTTTTAAAGTATCAGCGTTCAACCCTCCCCCACCCACTCCTCCCTCTCAACAACATGCTTATGAATTTTTCATTTCACTCTGCTGATGTGCAGATCATAGTTCGTTTATATTTCAACAAGTTTAAAGAAGCTATTTTTTAATTCCTTATGGTAATCCTTTGTTCATTCATTTCTTCGCGAAACAATGTTCCACAGATTATTAACTATGAAAGGAACTGAAATGAAAAACATCTTAAAAGTCATCTTCATTGTTACATACAAAATAATATATTAGCATCATTAAATGTCAGATGATGATTCTACAGTGTTACCGTCATTAAATGTCAGATGATGATTCTACAGTGTTACCGTCATTAAATGTCAGATGATGATTCTACAGTGTTACCGTCATTAAATGTCAGATGACGATTCTACAGTGTTACCGTATAGTGTAACAATTTTCTCTACACAAAGGGTTAACTCTAAAAGTCTTCACTCAAATCGATCATATTCTCCGGTATTCTTTGATATTCAATTATTAGAATCATTCTCTGCATAGGGTCAGGGACGGGTTCGGGATGGCTGTGGACGCATATACGTAATAACATAACCGGTTATAATGGAATGATTTTAATTAGTGAAAATGGACAAATGAACTGGTCCGCTCTGTTGGTAATGTGAGTATGAGTGAAACCAGGACCAATATGATTTACTGGGCTGTGAGGGTATCCGTTGGGTTATTGCATCGTTTTTATTCGTTGTGATACGAGAGCGTCCACTGTTGCATAAAGTGACTAACTCGGAGTAGAAACCATTCACTACGTTATGTGAGCATACCAAGCTGTTGTTTAAGGAAACTAGAAATGATATATAAAAATAAATGTTTTAGTATATGAGGGATCACGTGCATCGGGTAAGTTACAATGAGGGTCCCTTAGACTAACAACCGACCAACAAAAGTGAAAAAAAACTGTAATTGGGAAATATGCTTCCCCCAATTTTGATGTGCCAGGGCCGATCGGAGAGGAATAGAAGTAATTTAGAGGAGAGTGTTGTCGACAAATTGATTGATGTCGAGTACAACTTGAAGACGGATGAGTTGACGTGATGAAGCATTTCTGGCGAAATGCAGAGAACTACCGGATCGTTTGAGGGCCGATGGAGGGAGGGTTCCTCCGACTAAATTATGTAAATCTAAAATATGTTATCCAAAGTTAAATGGAGATGTATATCCCCACCCCACAGTGACGTGTCTTTAACGTCATTAAACCGCATCATCTCTGATATAACACTTCTAACATGGCTGCATATGATACATATTTGCAACATTTAAGTATACTGCCATGTCCTTGTTTCTGTGTTATATTATACATATTCATTACTTATATATACTTTTCCCTCTTGTTTAGTGATTCAATGAGGAGTATAACCGGTCAATGCTCAAGTAAATGCAAGTTAATACATCCGAATACTCTAAACCTTAGTATTTCAAATTGCATTGAATAAAATTCATTATGCTTGTTATACTTTTAATTGCAAAACCTTAATATATTAAAAACATCTCCAATATTAAACCGATTTGTTACCCCTATAATTGTGATTTTCTAATCTTATCTGGTCACTACTATGAACTGCTTCAACTGTAACTGATTTAACTATATTTTGTATTAACAAAGCTGATTCTTGATTCAATTTATATCAATGAGTAGAAAGTTCGTTCCATTGACAGAAACAAAAGTATATGTTTATTATTACAATCATGTTGAATCCCCTACATTCCTTACCGCTGCTTTGGCGTGAGAAGGCTATAGCTTCAAAGAGAACGGTCAATGTGACGGTTAGTATAGTTCCACTTTTCCTCATCATATAATTAATTTTATCGGAAAAAAGGAGGGACAAAAACTGTCAGTAAACATTTGAAAGTTTACTAAGGATACGACTTTGTGCGATATAATGACGTCACTCTATTGAACCACCCACAGAAAATAATAAAATCTGTGGAAAAGAAGAGAGTTAGAAGGTCATGGCTCGTCAGCTCTTGGCATATGTGACCTAATTAGGGACATATCATGTCATTTTTAAATGAAGTGAGGTAAGATCCGAAAGGGGAGAAATGAAATACAGATTTATGAATTAACAGACAGTAGGGATGTCAAGGTCAGCGGGTCACGATTCTGTTTCTAAAACACAAACATGTTAAAGAACATTATCTTGTTTCATTTCTGTTTTCTCAGAATTCGTCTTGTGTAACAAATATTTTCCTTTGCGTAAAAGCAATTCTTAGAAGAGTAAAGTATACTTGCAGAGCAAATGAATTCTCTCGTTGAAGTTGAGAAAAATGTTAATGTATAATTCATGGATATACCTACCTACAAGAACGACACAGGCATTGAAGAGGGAGCTGCCATGCATTATGTGCCCAAATGGGGCAAGTTCATACCGGTCGTTTACTTGTTTACCGTGTCGCGGTGTTTTGTTTAGCTCGTTGGTTAAATTACTTTTTGGCACATGATATTACTGGCACTTTCTCCGGGGGTAGTTTGAAGTGGTTTGTCTACATGTTACTTCTTCATTGTTCTACTAATGAGTATTTTGCTCCACCCATTTATTCTAATAACATTTTTACCTAATATATATAATTTTATCTTTACATTACAGCACTGCAAAATACATGTTCATCTGGCGTCGTAAATCATCAGCAGGACTGTGACGTCATTCACCCTGTTCTCAAAAATATGGCATTAATTCCATTCTTAAAGAATCTTCTACAGAGATTAGGTTGTAAACTGTTCATATCTTCCAGATACTGCAAACGTCGCCAGATAGGGCTCCAGTGTAAAACACATGCAACTGTAGTATGATTGTGACGACATCAAATGCCTATATTCTCAAGACAATGGCTTGATGACTTGAAGAAAACATGCATTGTACAAGGTTCTTGTAGATGGATCAGGTTGTACAAAAATGCTTTCAATTCAATATAATAAGAAGTGAAATTTGAAAGATAACTTGAAAGATGACTTCAAGCTGAATTGCCAAAAAAAGGGCGTTATTATTGTTATTACAGCTTTTCTGGTTTTATAAGATATTCACCTTTAAATTATGATACATATTTGGAATACTCCTTTAAGGCTAAATTGATGATGACGTCGGCCCCTAAGTGCCGGCCTAAATATTCATGTTAATACTGTGATTTATACATTATAATTACTCAACATAATCAACTTTTGTAACTCTGTTCTTAAAACAGAGCATAGTTTGATGTTTTTCAAAATCATTTGTCCGTGTCGAATGTGTACTCCAATGTTAACATGTTAGTTGAGGCCATAAAAGTCTTCTTATCTCGGTGAGATGGTTTTGCATTTGAGGAACTCACAAAAGTTTATCTGTATTTGTCTGTACATGTCTCAAAATTGTAGTAAAACAACATAGACTGAAAGCCAGTGGTCTACAACATAACAACATTAATGTTGTGATTAAAGTCATCCTTTAATATGCTTCGATAATTTTAATATTATGTGATAGGTAAGCTATCGATCATTTTAATATTATGAGATAGGTAAGCTATCGATATTATGTGATTGGTAATGACGTCACTGATTACCAAGTTGAAGGAACAATTAAACAATTTAGTACTTGCTCGATGAAAGTCAAACCAAATCAAAACAGAGAAGCACAGGGAAGTTGAAAAGAATGAGTAATTGTGAGAAACTCGTCCACTATTAGTTGAGATATATTACCCGGCTTGTAGGAGGGTTTAACCACAGGTAGCATGCATATTTTTTATGTATTGCTAGTGTTTTCTTTCTTTTTCGGAGAAGGGGTTGGGTGTCTAGTGGATTCTTTCTCCATCCTCTTAAGAGATCAGGTTTGTAAACTGCAAATAGTTCCAAATACTACAAAGAAATCAAACAAAGATTCGATATGTTACATGTTTGTATAGGCTACTTAATATTTTATTGTAAAGTGTACAAAAAGTAATTTCTTACGTTTCAATATTTACATCACTGTCCACGTATATTTTCTTTTCTAACTCTAAATTCGTTTGCTCTTCAAGCCAAATTCAAATTGCTAAGAGCAAATCAAGCTTCTAATGACTTCATCCATTAACAACTACATCATCAGTAAAAGAGTATATTTTTCTGTTGGATGTCAACTATTAAGAGAAAGAAGAAAGATAGCGCAATCCCTACGTTACTATTTGTGTGTATGTGGAGCGGCATGTGAGGGACGGGTGGAGAGGGGGGTTGTCGGAGGGTCACATGACGCACCCACCACATTGGTGACCAAGTATATATGATAGTAACCACTTGCACCACCACTAGAACTATAATTTGTAAATTGGGAATTTAACGTTAATGTACAGTATTTTTGAATTTTTATATTTTCCCCAATATGTAACAAAGCCTTCGTTATTTGCGTAATCAAGAGAAATACGATGCAAAGAAATTGATTGGAAATTTTATCAGGATGCTCAGAATATGTTTCTCTTTCATCAGCAAAAATATATTTTAACACTTTGTAATTTCTGTAAATTATATCATCTCAGTTTGAGGAGACTTTTTCTTCACACAGATTTCTGTGTAATGGGCCAAAAATAACGGTTACTTTGTTTCATTTTATTTCACGCTTTGCTCTCTTAACTATTGTTTTCTCCATGTTATCATGTTATTATTGTTTTACTTTGTGTTATAAAACGATTATACATGCGTTCAATGAATGTACTAATAATTTGTGTGTAATATTTATTCTGTTATCACCGTTCCTAGTACACTTTTCTTGATGATCAATCATATGATAATAATATGTAAATACCAAAAGAAGGTAATATTCTGCGCATAAAATAAAGTAAACCTTAACTTCAAAGCTCTGCTTCCTTTGTTATATATTTTTAATTTCATTTGTTCATTATGTTTTATAACGTGTTGTAAATGATTCTATAGTCGTTTGACTATCGTACTGCTTTCTGGTATTAAGTTCTATTAATTCCATTTATACCTTTCCTAAAGCACCCTCTATAGTGACGACCATGTGACGTGGCTATTACGTAATCGATATGATTATTACATGCTAATAATAAAGAAAGGTATGATCTCTGCGTTAAGTTAACCTCAACTTCAACGATCTCTTTTGGTTTGTTATACTTTTCATTTTATATCAATATTATTGTTTTGAATGAATATAAACTCATTCTTGATCTGTTTATTGTAATTCAGTTTTTCTTCCTTCAGTTAATCTGGTATAATTATAAAGTGTTTGTTAATGTATGTTGCCTCCTTCCCACGCAATCTCCACACTAGATGAATATAACATAAAAGCTGACAATGCTTACTGGAAATAATTTACCACAAAGATACTGACAGTAAATCCCCGAGCTACAATATCTCTTTCAGGTATAACATTTACTTTCAAGGAAGTGAATAATCAATTCGTTTGCGGTTTTATTAGGACTTTTTTTAGTGTATACAATCCTTTCATCAACTAAAGAAACAACTAGTCATAAGGCATCCCTTAGTTTCCAGTGACAGATCAGTTTAACTTGTTCATCACTCCATGTAATTAATGCTATGATATGATAACTTCCTAATATCGTGGAATTTGTAACATTTGATATGCATTGATTTGTATACTGTCACGGGAAGAAATTAAAAGAAAAATAACCATTGGTATATTGTCAATAGATTTATCTCTGTTATCTGAGTCTAAAATATTGTAGTCTGTTTCATGTTCTAGAAACTAACTCGTTACGTCACCAGCGGCGAGCAGAGGATTTCAAAGGTGGGGGAGAGGGAATTCAAAGTTCTCCCGACGGAATGGGCATGCTATATTTGAAAGAGTTTTCCCAGATAATCTTCATCTATGGCATGATTTGTTTTGTGACGTAATGAAGTCATGCTCAGTTTTCAAATTGTCATTATTTATAAGGGACACGGCTTCATGCACGTTGGCTAAAGGAAATGCTAAATTAAAGTATATGTATGATAAGCACCAACACTGATAATTGAGGATGATAAGTTGCGTACTCACAATTGAGTTCTTGTTCGAATCTTCCAAGCTACTGATAAATCAACATTAAAACAAATCTGACCATACTATGGAATGAAAATATGCTAGCAAACTTCTGTTACTGTTTAGTAGTTGATAAGCATAAGCATTTGCATTGCATCTAATTCACAGGTTTTGTTCAGTTCACCATGAAAACTAGTAAATACAATACATGTTAGCTAAGCTAACATGATGCGATAAGGCAATACAGATTGGAAGAAATATGACACAAAAAAAAACGGTTAAAGTTATGTCTCTTTCTTGTTGCATGAAACATTACATTCTTGTTATGTCAAAACTAATAAGATTATGACTTTAATGTCTATGGCAGCTTTCATTCATTTTTCAAACTATCAAATTCCTACTGTGACACTCTTATTTGCAAGTTTTGACACTTTTGACTGGACCAATAAAAATTATTGGTTAAAATCATCACAAAAAAGTAGCACATGCAACAGTATAACGTTTTAGAGCTGTATCTTTTAGCAACATTGGTTAGACAGAATGGATAAACAGAACAAAATCACTTCAAATATTAAAGTATCAAAACGTGTTTGCTGATGAATTTCGGAACACAAACTTCCCAAGCAGATTCAATGTTTCGTATTCTAAATGCACTCTGACCAGGTGGGTTTAATGGAGAAAAGCTGTTGCAATCGAAAGAAAAAAATATGTTGCCCTTATGGTGTGAATGTTTTACCTTGAAATCACTGAGACAGCCCATATCAGCACGTTCATTAAACAAATGTAACCTATATATATTCGTATCGTCTACTCGTAAGTCCTTTGCTTAACTGTCTAAAACAGAACAGAGATATTTATTTTGGACATGACCTGTTGGACGGGGCTTGACAATTTTGAGTAAAGTTGATATAATCTATATCTCGTTAACAAATCTGGCGAATTTTAAAATAAAATAAAACTGTTAGCAAACTGCTTATCTACTAGAGAGCCTGTGTAATAGAATGTGTAAAAGTAAGTTGGCCTGACGTTTCGATACTAACAGGATCTTCTTCACAGGCTAAATGACAAGTAACAGTAACATAAGGGACACAAACACGCACAAAATACAGACTGGTTAATGAGCACGGTGAACACAATGGGATACATGTAAGGGGATTAGTAGACAAGGGATGGAGAGAAGAAAGCAACAGGGGAAGAGGAGAGGTAGGTGATAAACAGTGAGAGACAAAGAGAGCATTAAATGAACGGGGTAGGGAATAAACTGGAGAAGGACAAAGACAGAAAGGTGTGGAGAAAAAAAACAAAGGGGTGGAAGAGAGCTGTGAGAAGAGGAGTGTGGGGAGGGAACAAGGGGAGAAGGAGGGGGGGGGGGGCAGAAGAAAAGTTAGTCATGTCCTTCCGGAATGTTGAGCCCATGAGGTTGAATGGTGCGAAGGCGTTGCATCCACAACTTCTCTCTGCTGATTCGTACTAGGTCAGGACGGCTACCTAAGGATTCAATCCCCTGTAGGGACATGTCGTTAATGGTATGGTTGGGAAGGTTAAAATGTTCTCCAACTGGGGTCTCAGTCTTCATGGTGTTGACTGTGGATCTGTGACCATAGAATCACTTCTTGAGGGTGGTTTTGTTTTCGCCAACATACTGGATGCAGCAAACTCTACAAGAGATTAGATAGATGACATTGGTGGTTGTACAAGTGTGTGAGTTGCATGCTGTGGCTGGTGATGGAATTGGATTCAACAATATATATATATATGACAGCTAGTGTTCCACTAGATATGCGAACATCTCAATATATCGCTTTGATTACATGTCTATAAAATGTGCTTTTTGGAAGTGAGTGAACATATATACTGTAGGTTGTACAGTAAGACGACACAGTTCAGGTTAAGCAATCTGGCAAGTTGTTTTGACTAGTACTTAGATAAGCACGAGCACTGAACATTAGCCGTAATTTTAATTCATGCTACCCCTCCCACCCCTAGCTAGTTTTACATATATTAATACTTAAAGGAATTGTCTAGTGGAAGATGTTGATACATTGTCCTTGTAGTTATTATTTGTTTCTTTCTAACCATGTAAAAATTGTCCCCATTCGACATTTCCTTCTTGTAGAAATCTGGTTTTCGAATTCACCAGTTTCTCACCAAAAGTACCGTTTGTTCGAACGCATCAATATGGTGATTGACGTAGCGCTGGCAAATAGGCAAAACAGGCGACTTGAAGTTATAACTGAGGAAAATACATATTGATTATAAGAAGTAAGTGAAAGAGGAACAACTACAGTATAAATAAATCAACAACGATCATTTAGCTCCCATTTCGGTTTCGTCAGCGAAATTAAAGTCAAACAAACATCCACAAACATTACAAAAAAAGACATATATAATTAGATACGCTAAAGAAAAAAACAAGTAACTGTCAACAACGAAATACAGATATCATTAGATGGGACTACTGAAGTAATAAAAACCATCAATGTATTACAAACCGGAAACCGTCGACTTAAGAAAGTAAAAGTAGTAATAAAAGAGATTGGAAATATATGTAAGAACATTAAGGTGTACGGACACCTAGCCAATTTGCCCTATATTCAGTACATTTTGTGTGTGTGATATTCTACTTAAAAGTCAGTTAAACGTTTTTGTTACCAAGATATACCCATTTGAAGTTTGATACATCTGGGGAAACTCTGGGGAAAATATGACGTGGAGTGTTGTGCTCATCAAATTGTCTTACTTTAGCCCTTAAGTTAATCCCTCATTATGAGCCCAAATATATCATTTGCATAATGTAATATCCTTTTTTTTTTCAAAGAAGACAATAAAATATTTCAAAAAAATCACGTTAGGCCACAAACCTGTGTTCAGTGTTCCTGAAATTAAGGTTGTAAAACCAAATGAATAACATATAAGAAAATAAGGCAGTCACTCCCTTTACATCATCAATATGCATAATTAGCCAATGTGTATTCATAATTGAAACAAGAATTAAAAACGACTTGTAAAATGGTCATTCTTTGATGGATTTTGTTGGGAGTTGCAGCTATTTTCATGATTTATAATGCCTTTTGGAGTGATTAGGACAATTTTGTTCCTAGGTGACCTAAGATCTTCAAAATGTAAGTTTGTTCAGGCGTAACTATAAAAAGTACATTAACAAGAATAGTTTACAATGTATAGTTTACAATGTATAGTTAATATGTCAAGTTCCTTAGGGTCTTTGTATTCTTTTATCTACGTAACATCTGTCTGATACAACAAGCCCATAAATTAAACGAACGACTAGGTCGTATTATTTCAATATGCTTAGCTCATGGATTCAACGGTTCAAGAGTGGAATTCATTCTTTATGCTGTCCTTTGCTGCACCGTTGCACCGCTGCACCACTGCAGCGCTGCACCGCTAACTATGCCTCAGAATGCAATATTTGACCTTACCGTTTTGTCGTGTGTGTCGGGAGGGGGTTATACAGTTGATTCGCATTCAATGACCCCACAGTTAATCCCATTCGTCCATGTTTTCATCCACATACAACCCTTTCATAAAGGTCTGTCCCACTACCTAACTCAGTCGGGGGTAATTGGGAATTACTTTTTTAAACTTGTCTAAACTTGACGAAAAAAAAACAAATTGATCGAAGAAAACTCTACAGCAAGAGCCAAGAAGATCCTATCAAGAAGAACCTCATGCGAATATGGACTGATCAAATTCTCTAAACTATACGCATGGGCCGTTTCATCATTCCCAATGACTACTGGAAAACGAAAAAGAAAAAAACAGAAGAGAAAATAAAACCAAACGGACAAAAAAGGTCTCCTCAGACAGCTTGTTAGGTTGACTGGATCTCTCCAACTGGTGGGGGTAAATACAAATTATTCTTTACAATGATACAGAGTAATTATCAAAAGCAAGAGTCAAACATGGAAACCTGAGATAAAAAGGTCACTTGATTACATTGTAATAAAGTCCATAAAGTTGATGTATTAACTTGAATCATATGAGAGTTAAATTTAGACAATTACTCACCTATAACAAGAGAGTTAAGTCTGAGCACCTGACATTTGTTCTTTAGAATATAGGTATATGCATGTTGGTGTTACCACCCGATTCTCGCTGTGGCGTCACCAAGGGGTGGCTTGGGGAAGAGGGGTGGTGGCACGTGCCCTTTCCCCAAAAACCGTGCCCCATGTGAGCCCCGTAGGCGATTTGTAGTGTCAAACAAAAATATTCAAACAAAACTATTTTTCCAAAGGACGAAACGTTCCATGTTGATCAGTAAATAAACAAATCACCGACCATTACTTTAACCAGTTGTTTTCTCACTAAACAAGGTCGCAGAGGCCTGCAGTGAACCGCTCGTGCTTAAACTTCACTACTACCCTGCATGAAATGAAATTTCAATTTTCAACACTCCTTTTTTAAAAACATTATACAAGCAGAACGGTGAATTTCAATTGTTCGTATAACTTTTTAACCGCCTCAACTAAAAACATAAATATCGGACAGACTAAACCCGACTAATCGACTAAACATAAAGTTACTTGAAGTTTCAAATATGGCACCAGATTACATCTAAGAACCCTTAATTAATCACACATTTCTCAAAGGGGAGGGAAAACTCCCCCTGGTACACCCGTCACCCACGACGGCATTCAACATTGTGCCCCCTTAATTAAGTGATGTGCCCTCCCTGTGCCCCCAAGATTGAAATATCTGGCGACGCCACTGACTATGGTGGATATTGGTAAGTTGATCCACGATAGTTATGGTGTTGTATTATAACTTAGTTACAAAGGTTATGCATTTCACGACAACTTTTGTGGACCATTACAAAATAACGCAGGTCAAAAGCGTTGATAGAGTACTGGTTGACTAATTATTTAATTCGATTATACATATAACCAGGCATTAAACTTGTTTGATGTTGGTTGACTTACGCACTACATGTTACGGCACAGTGCATAGTTTTATAGTGACAAGAGCAATCACTGAATTGAATTTGTATTGCGTATTGTCGATGGAAATTATTAATGTCTTTAAAGTAAGCATCCGAGTCGCTTTCTGCAACATCCTGAATGGCATGTAATTTTCCACGGTAGTAATCGTTGAATTCATAACATGTATGACGAAGTTTAATACAACACCATAACTAACGTGGATCAACATTACCAATATCCAATATAGTTATCGTGACCACAACAAGATCGGGTGCTGTTACATGGGCTGCATTAAACATCAACACGTGTACTTGCTTTGCATTCAGACTGAGAACGTGGACAAAAGAATTCCATGTCCTCGGATGTCATTTGAAATCATCACGACGTCCTCAGAAGAATTATATTGTTAATGGTTATTATTTAGGTAAAAGGGTTAGTGGATGGAAAAACGATGAAAAACAAAACAACAATGGAATCCTCAGTCCGAATGTTAAAAACAAAACAAGGAACCCGTGTACAGCTGTAATATTGACATCATCAGTATTTATAACCAATGATTTACTAATGTAAACTTTCTGGCTTTGAATTTTTTCATAAATATATTAATATTGTTTCTAAGCCAATGCCTAAACGAAAGCTATAGACATTTTGATCTTACGCAGTTTCTGTCAATTCCTTTGGTTTCTTCGGTGGTACAAGGCAGCCGGTAGCATTCACAACAAGACTCGTTGACTGACCTTTATTACAAGACCATGAAAAGAAGACAAAGTGTGTAAGTGGGAGAGAGAGAGAGAATGAGAATGAGGGGGATGTGGTGTGTGTGTGTGGGGGGGGGGGAGGTAGACATACATTGTGTGACAATAGAGACCGTCGATAAGTTTATGAGAACCAAGTGTAACTTTCACATCCAGCACCCATTTATGTAAGAACTATTACAGTTGTAATAATTAGCTAAATGATCAAAACAATGTTAACAACGAATATGATTGTTAAGAGAGCCAAACTCGATATTGCTGAGGTACTATTGCACGTAAAATTCGACCTTGGCTATTTGACGTTTGATTGATAAACATGACACGTTTATTAATACAATGTAAGCAGTGTACCGAAAGTGAAAAGATGCCACATTAGTACAGGGGTGCACCAGACGTCACTTAGTGATGCATATTCATTAGTTTCTTTGAACGACTCCGGGGGCAGGTGAGTGTGATTGCAACCAGGCTGTAAATATAACAGAAAGTTAAGATAATAATAAGATTAACTAGAATGATTACAATTGTAGAGGACAAACACCTCTCTAACCATCAACAGTGGCAACAGAGGAAAGGAATAAGATAACTTTGTTAGTCACTGAATAGATCATAATAATTAAGGTATTTATATGAAATGTCAATGGAAATGCTGTCAAATGTATACCTGGTATTTCATCAATGCTATCTTCTTAGGAGCATCTTCTGAGAGTAGAACATCGTAAACTTTGCATTGGCTTTTGGAAAGATGGACTTTGTTTGTAGATTAACCAGGATGCAGAAACTGTTATAGATATAAAAAGCAAAAATAACGTACATTTAGCTGCTGTAGATGATTAAATGTATTAATACTTTTTTTTACTGGCACTGAGATAAAAAACATAAAAGATGTTAAACTTAAATATAATCCGTCCGTCCGTCCGTACATCTATCAAAATATATGTACGTAATTGATTACGTAACATATTCTCACCTTGCATAGTGTGACAGAAGGAACGGTTATTATACTATTACGTTGGGGTGCTCCGGCTTAGTTATGTCAGGGCTCAATTATTAAATAGGTAGAACGGCAGATAAAAAGAAACTCCACACGTAGATATTATTGTAGAACATATACTTTACTTATCCTGAGATAATATTGTTGCTGGGGTGCAGATCTAGAATAGTGTATCTGAACTGCCCTCTCCGACATTCTTCCTGTGAAGGGATGGGCAATAACCTCTCCGTGACATAGACTCTAACTTACACCAGGACATTTGTGTACGCTAGTTGCTATTATACAACGCCTAATTATATTCCGGCCATTTGATTGGTCAATTGCTCGTCGATTGCATGCAAAAATCCGCTCTATTGCACGCTATGAAATAGAACCGTGCAATATACTTTTTGGATAGCACTTTTTTCAATGGTAAGAGAGCAGAGAAACCTGTCTGTTCAAAACAATCTGTTGCATGA
>KN886727.1:15636-27581 GCA_000934455.1 Apostichopus parvimensis
TACTTGGGTTCAGCATGTTGCGGAACCTCAAAGTTATTCTGAAATTTTCGTTATTTATTCTTTCTTCAAACGATGTTTGTGAAGGTTCCCATGTATTTCACCTCATTTTTGATATAATATTTAGAATGATATAATAAATTTTGAGCCAAAACCGCACAGAGTGTATCCAACTTAAAATCCATCTTCACATGGGACTGTACATTATTATTATAGCCTAGGTTATGGTACTGGTACACACAGTGCAGTATGGTACTTGAGATTTGATGCTGTAATGGAATGGATTCGTTAATTATTGGGGAGGGTTCTACGATGTCATTTATAGTTATCTTTGGCTACTTTTTTAATTTTTAAGAACTTTTTGTACAGAGAAAACAACATCCCATTAACAATATAAATAATTCTGTACTATTCTCATATATGTAGTTTATAATCCTGTATTTACATAGCCCCTATGTTACATTCTTCTTGTCTGAAAGTTCCAAACACGTGGTGACTTGTTGATAGTTGAAAACTTGTTATTGTGAACTTTTGAACTTGAAGGGTTGCCCTATTCCAATATCATGGATTAGTGGGGAATCCCCATTTCTGTTTGTGTACGGATTACTGGTTTTTATGCACGTGCGAACATGTTAATCTAATACTGTACATCGAGTATGAAAGTGTATGTTAAAAAACAAAGGCCCTTATAAAGCGTGTTATTTTGGATGTTTTTATTTTATAACCGCGTGTGTAAGAGTATGTACATAAGCCTAGGCAGATGCCATTGAATGTATGACATTGACAGTCTCGTAACTAAGTGCTTTTGAACCGTAGATGAAATGTTGAGGGAAATCCTGGTAGTAGTTACGATACCGGGATTCATGTTGCAACACTACCGGTTGTGTGAAATTTGCACTACCGCATAATGCTACTGCATAGAGGAGAGCTAGACTCATTAATATGCAAATGATGCCTGTGTTGGGTATTATGACAGTCTGTTTGGTTGTTGCTATGCAACATAAAGTTGCATGTGATGCAAGCATGCACGTGATCCAAGAAGAACAGAAATCTACAAAATATTCCCCCATCAGTATGCAAATACCACATGTACTGTTGCTGTTGGGACTGGTTGTTGCTAGGCAACAAGAACACATGCATACACTGCAATACATATATCCTAATCTACTACAGTGTTATAGCACATTTTTGGCATAGGTTTTAAGAGAAAGAGTTAGAAATGGTTGTATTATTTGAAAGGCTTATATTTCATTGTCACTAAAGTATATTAAGTTTTCTCTTATCCAGTTTACAGGTTGCAACCAATGCAAAGACCTGGTGCACAATATGCTCATCATTATGCAAATTCCACCTGCACTGTTGCTATGTGAGTCTGGTTGTTGCTGGGCAACAAATACATGCAATCATGCAATATACATGTAATATGTAATTCTGCCGAGTGCAGTTGTGGTTAGTTCTTAAATTTAGAACTAATTAGTTCTAAAGCCTACATTATAATTTACAATCTTCCGTTTTATACATCAATGCTACCAACGTCTTAATGTTGTAACTTTTTTTTTTTCTTTTTTTTTTTTGTAGGTTACACATTTCCGATTGTGTCTTGTTCTACAATTTTAGAAGGCAAGACACTAATTCCACCCATGATGTTTTCTCAGAGTAAAAAGTTTATTTACATGTAGTCAAGCCACTCCATTCATAGTTTTATATATGTATATTAATGCTCTCTGGATAAACATACACTGAACTGCAAAAGGTCATGGAAAAAAAAAAAACCTAAAAGGAAATTTGGACCAAGCAACTGCTGCAGACTGACTCTATATGTCATGTGACTCTATTCGTCATGTGACTTACCTTCGGTATCAAAGCTGTGATTGAGCAGAGCTTCTATCTCGGAGGCCGGTTAGTTATCCGACAGTTCCAGACTGACTCTATTTGTCATGTGACTCTATTTGTCATGTGACTCTATTTGTCATGTGACTCTATTTGTCATGTGACTTACCTTCAGTATCAAAGCTGTGATTGAGCAGAGCTTCTATCTCCGATGCCGGTTCGTTATCCGACAGTTCCACCACGGTCTTCTCATCTTGGCTGCCGTTGCTGATGGTCTTCTGTTCCGAGTTCTGTCTCTGAGATCTGTTGAGATGCAGAGGCAGGGTGGGGCTGCCAGACCTCTCAGCATCCCTCTTGTCCATCTCCCGCAGCTTCTGCAGTTGCTCCTTCTCCTTCTCCTTCTGGTGAATGAAGTCCGTGTTCATGTAGATGGTACTCCTGACCACCTCCTGACCCGCCACGGCCCCGACGGACGCCTCGTGCTCCGGCGACATGCTGGCATTGGCGATGGCGTGGACGTTGGCGGCCACGTAGCCCATCCCGGCCCCGCTCTCCAGACTGGCGTTCCTCAGGTCGCTGTTGAAGCTGACGTCGTCCGACGACTGCGACACGTGGGAGTGGGAGTCGGACGTGACAGGACGGGTGGACGAGTCCGAGTGTTGGGAGGAGAGAGACTGCTGCGAGTTGTAGGAGACCTGCGAGGACTGGGAGAGCTGGCTGTCCGAATGCTTGTGAGGGGCGTGACGGCTGGCCCGCATGTCTGGTGGCGGTGGCGCGGCAGCTATGTTGGTGACAGCGTAGGGGACCAGCATGGGTTGGGCCGACTGGTAAGATTCTTGACTTGAGAGAGAGTCGGGAGTTGTCGTCCTCTGGCTTGATCTGCCGTGGTAAGACATCGACTGAACTAATGGCGGATGCTCACCCTGCCTGATCCTTAAATGGTGGTTCTGGTCCCCAGGCTGCACCACTATATTACCGGGATGGTGGCTGCCGGGGTAGAACTGGTTGAACTGCTCACCCGAATGCGAATGGACTAACCCGCTCCCGCTACTCGTGTTAGACGGCGGCGCAGGGTACCCAGCAGGGGGGACTCCTTGCAGCGGTGGCATGCCCCCCTGTACTGGTGGCGCTGATTGCTGCGTTTGGTGCTGCCTGATGGCAGCTCGGACACCCATTTTAGGCATTTTCTTTTTAACTTTGGGCGAAGTTACTTGTCTGCCTGTCTGAGTCCTTGTGGGTGATTTTTCATTGTTTTCTCTCATCTTCTGCCCCATGGGCTTACCGTGCCCTCCGGCAGAGGCCTCCATGGGGGGTGCCCTGGGGTGCGTCCCGAAGCCCTCCCTCGAATGATGTGAACCCTGCGAACTTCTACTCACCGACCTCTCCATGGCTAAGGACTCTTGAGAGTAGTCAGAGCTCTGTGACACGTTACTGGCAGTGCTCTCTATGTATGTGTCCTGACCCCCTGCATCTCTCTTAGAGAGGGCGGCAGACTCCTGTTGCTGCTGCTGTGTGATCATCTGCTGCTGAATGGGGTTGTTCTCGTTGAGTTTACGCACCTTGGGGTCTGGAACTGCTCCGCCGAGGTATTCCATGGGCGCACTCTCCGAGCGGGATCGACCGTGAAAGCTCTGGTTTTGCATCTGCGAATACGACCTTTGACCCATGTCTATGGGCTGTAGAGGGGCCCGCTGCATTCTGGGCGAGTTGAAGGCTGCCGTGGATCTAGCTGGTAGCTGGTGAATACTTCTGCCGTGTTGAATACTGGGTACTGTTTCGTGCATCTGTTGCCTGGAGAATATGAGACGGGGCAAAAAAAAGACAAAATGGTTTGAAACCGGTGAGGTTGCAAGCATTTAAATAGCTAACCCGATAGTCCCTAGTACAACAAAGAAAATTTTTTTCAGGAGATTAGAGGTCAAAGAGCAGAACTACAGAGCTTTATTTTCCAAGCAATCCTGTCATTTTTCTATTTCAGAAAGTTTATGCGGTATGTGTTTAGATTACAATGTAATTATTACATCTAATCAACCAAGCCTCTCCAAGGTTCATTCAATATCTAACAACTTCTCAACGTATTCATTAATGATGAAATTTCATCACGAATCACTCATGTGTTAATCATCTTCATGATTCACACCAGTGGTCAAACCTCTTCAGGAATCCTTCCACAACACACATGTGAACAAAACTCTTCCTACAACACCTGTGATGATTAAAACTTTCTGTGAACTACTCATAACCAAACCTCTCCTAAATCAGTACGTGTTTTCAACCCATTCCATATATATAACCCATGACCAAACCTCTGCACGAAACACTCATGACCAAACCTTTGCATGAAACACTCAAGGTCAAACCTTTAACTAGACTCCAGCTTTCAACCCTTTCCATATAACACATGATCAAACCTCTGCTAAACACTCATGACCAAACCTTTGCATGAAAGACTCAAGGTCAAACCTTTCCCTTAAACTCCAGCTTTCAACACTTACCATATAACACATGATCAAACCTTTGCATGAAACACTCGTGAACAAACCTTTCCCTAAACTCCAGCTTTCAACCTTTCCATATAACACATGATCAAACCTCTGCATGAAACACTCATGACCAAACCTTTGCATGAAACACTCATGACCAAACCTTTGCATGACACAGGCATGATCAAACCTTTAACTAGACTCCAGCTTTCAACCCTTTCCATATAACACATGACCAAACCTCACCATGAAACACTCATGATCAAACCTTTAACTAGACTCCAGCTTTCAACCTTTCCATATAACCCATGACCAAACCTCTGCATGACACACTCATGATCAAACCTTTAACTAGCTCCAGCTTTCAACACCCTTACCATATAACCCATGATGAAACCTCTGCATGAAACACTCATGATCTAATATAACCATCCAGCAGACATGATCACATCTCTCTACCTACTAATATCTTAAGTGCTTGCTTCACACTAATGAATATTCATGAGTCTACCTATCGAGTTGCTCTGAACTCCTCCGTCGATGTTGGCGTCCATCTGTTGTCCCTCTGCTCGGGGAGCTCATGTCATCTGACGACGGTTGGTTGTGATGGTGTCGATGATGATGGTGGTGCTTGTGATGGTGTCGATGTCGGTGCTGTAAAGACAGAACCAAACGAGAGTCAGTCGTTAGGAACCTTTCTCATCAACAGAAAGTTGACCGAGATTTGGAAGCCTCAGGCTACACGTTTTGTTAAGAGTAGAAATCAAAATGCAACCAACATCATTAAACTATTTCGATAGAGATGCCTGTAATGTATAACTTCTTCAAACATCTGAAAGTAAAGTTTTCCAGATATCTTGGTTTTTTCTTTCATATTTAAGACTAAAAACACGAGCATATATCTTAGAAACATAATGCAACAGAGCCACCAGTGTATGTCAACTTTTCATTGCTTTCTTTAGTATCTATCTTCTGACATATGTAGAATGTGAACTGTCGGTGATAACCAAAAATCGCTCATTAATGATAAAAACCTGGAACGACTGATTTGGCAATGACCAAGAGGCCCCCCCCACACCCCCCCTTTTCCATCTGTATTCAAAGCAATACCCTACTACTCCAGATTATATTTATAAGAAGTTTATATTACTATTATTATTTTATTATTTTAGTTTCACAAGCATAGCATCCAATGACATTCTCTAGGCTTTAACTATTAGCTCTGTGGATATCGTCTGTCTTTTAACTTTACTGTATAAGTCTGCCCAGGTTAACCCCCCCCCCCCCAAAAAAAAAATCAAGAGGGAAACATTAATTGTAGGGATTCCTTGGCAATGTTAGCCTGCCAAACTTATGGGACCCAGATGAGATATAAATGCTATCATGTTGCTAATCGGAATATGAGTAGGTTCAACAGCTGATGTGAAAGAAAGCCTGTTTCTGTGAAAGAATAGACTTGATATTATGAACAACTAACTTATGAATGTGAAAAACAAAAATTGACATTGTGAATGGCCAACTTATGAATGTGAAAATGTGAATTTGTAATTGTGAACAACTAACTGTAGAATGTGTATAAAAAACTTGACATTGTGAACAGCCAACTTATGAATGTGAAAATAGACTTGACATTGTGAACAGCCAACTTATGAATGTGAAAAAATCAACATGACATTGTGAACAACTAACTTATGAATGTGAAAAAGTCAACATGACATTGTGAACAACTAACTTATGAATGTGAAAAAGTCATAGGCGTAGGAGCCTAATTTGATTTGGGGGGGCTGTAATGACTTGCCCGAAAAATACAACCGCTCCGCGCGCGTTCAACGTCTTAATGTGCATATCATATAGGCATTCATCGGTTATTACATCGCATGCCAAATAACATACAATCATTTGCCGTTTTATTAAGCTTCCATATTGGTTATAATTATTGGGGAAGTCGTTCCAATAATAACAATAATAATAGTATCAGTTTAACCATTGAAAAACACACTGCAAATTATTCTTCTTTCAGTAGATGCCCGAAAAATTCTCAGCATATTGCCCCAATTTTCACAAAAAAATTTGGTTGGGGGGGCTGCAGCCCCCCCCCCCCAGCCTCCCTCGCCTCCTACGCCTATGGAAAAAGTAGACTTGACATTGTGCAGGTAAAGTGTGAGACTACTTAGCCGTGCAGGCGAAGTAACCAGTGAGACTACTTAGCCGTGCAGGCGAAGAGATAATTCTCAATCAGCTCATTGCTATTCAACACTGTTTATATATATCTATATATACTCACTCCCTGACTTTGTCTCAGCTTGGATGCTTCAGAATCATCCGACCTGGCCTCTGTGTTTAACTTCAAAGTCTGAAAGAGAGAGAGAGAGAAAGAGGAAATATAAGAACAAAACATGACTAAGCTGTCATATCAATAGATTAATGACTATGTACAGTAATTGATTCAAATTGTATACAGGACAACATCATTAACACTTGAAATATTAATCTTTGCAACTACAATGTAGCTAACACTTGAAGGATGGATATATGAAGGAGAGGCAGGGCATGGGGCAGAGAGAGGGAGTTAAGAGAGGTTTGGAAGAGGTGTAGAACAGATATATTTGTTGGAAAGTATCAAGAATTGGCTGTTGTTCTGGTCTGGACACTTATCATTGTGTTTAACATTGGTTTTAATTAAGTACACTAATAATCTAATCTAATTAAGTACACTGGAAGAGGAATCAGATGTCGTCGAGCATTCACCGATCTCTGTTACAACTGTAACGACTCCCTGAAGGATGGGTAGGGTGGGGGAAGGTGGGGGAAAGGCGGGAGGGAGGGGTGGAAGGAGTGTATAGAATATATAGGTTGGGAAACTCTGTGAATTGTGAAGAAACTGAGAATTTCTCCGATCTCGATGCTAACTCCTTCACTAAAAAAAAATAATCATAACTTGGACGGGAAAACTGACGATCTAATTTATTCACGTCAGTGACTGGCCCTCGGGGTACCTTCCACGACCAGATAAGAGACCGACTACTTCCAGACCACTGAACGACACTTAAAAGTCAATCTTGAAATCGTACAGTGCTCAGCGGTAGCCATGCCTAGCAGGCTACAAGTCAATCTCTATAGAGAATTAACCTGTCACCATCTACTGAAGGAAGAATCTGATTGCATACGTTATAATGCGAAACATAAACACACATGATACCACAAGCGCTTTTACACACTGTCAGTTAAAAGAAACACTGAATTTGACATGAAACTGTCAAAAAACCCAAAACTTCTCTCACTGCTCTACAGACAGAACTCGTACATACTGAGTAATAATAATATTTGAAATACTATTTGCTTTTTATATAGCGCTTTATACCAGCGATAGGTCTCAAAGCTCTTTACAGACGATATGTTACCCCTGGTCAATGATAACCTGTCCCAGAGACAATCCCTCCAGTCGGCAGCAGTTATGTACTGCGCCCAATGACAAGTTACCTCACAGGTACCCATTTAACCCCCTGGGTGGAGAGAGGCAAGTGAGATAAAGCGTCTTGCCCAAGGACACAACGTAATGAACTAGGCAGGAATCGAACCAGCGATCCTTGGATCACGAGTTCGACGCCTTGGCCAATTGGCCACCACACTCTCAAGTCTGTTGCTCTGCTTGTGGACTCACCCAGAGTGACCTCCACTCCCTATGAAGGTCTGTATTAATGTTGCTCACAGCGAGCATCATGAAGTAACGATGATGATCTCTTTTGGGGGATTTTCTCACTTTTGTTAGGATCGATTTCACTTGTGCTTTATAGAGTCATAAGATGAACTGCAAGGTTTGTTTACTCAGTGATTTTGCTATGCATATATACTAATGTACTCTCACAGATAATGCATGTTGGACATTCTGACAAGCAGTCATTTCCAAAACTTACTAGTTTACTAGTTTACTGGTTACCAGTTCATTCTAGGCACGGTAGAAGGAGGTGCTAAGGTTGTGGGGAGACAGGTAAGCGAGGAACGAAGTAAATAAAGTAAACTTTTGCAAACTGAAATACTTTCATCCCTACAAGATGGCATTTCATGTTACATTGTTCTGCGAGGCAGTGTTTACATGCCACCAGCAGGCAGTGTTTACATGCCACGAGAAAGGCAGTGGTTACATGCCACCAGCAAGGTAGTGGTTACATACCACCAGCAAGGTAGTGTTTACATGCCACCAGCAAGGCAGTGTTTACATGCCACCAGCAAGGCACCAGCAAGGCAGTGTTTACATGCCACCAGCAAGGCAGTGTTTACATGCCACCAGCAAGGCAGTGTTTACATGCCACCAGCAAGGCAATCTTACATGCCACCAGCTGTTGGAAACTGCAAATTTGCTGTTAGAAATCACAAGCGCACCTACCGTCTACGGAAGTTAAATCTAATACCAGCCCAAAGTCGCCCTTCGGAAGAGCGTAACTGAGATACAACAATCCTCGCACAAGACGGGATACGAAAACGACCTGTCATAAACTAAGAGAAAACTTTCTCTGTTAAAGAACCATCACTAAGTATTGACATTGCTTGTACCCATAGAAAAAAAAAAAATCTGAAATACCAAAGTAAATTGTATTTCCACTTATTACGTATGTTTGTCATATCGCTCACAGTAAGCAGACCCAACCGAAAAAAAAAGAAAAAAAAAATTATTTAGAAATATTCTGTTTTCCGAAGCTGAGAGATAAATAAGGATGGAATACCATTAACGAAGGGTTGGATACACAAAGATCCTGAATTCTCGATAGCTTTGTAAAAGACACATCTCGACACATTTGGTGGTAGAGCGAAGAGGAGAGAGAGGTCACCAATCGGAGGTCAAAAAGGTCACCCAGGTCACTCTTGACAGCTAGAGTGTGCAAATAGTTGTAACTTAGAGACAGGTAAGTGATGAAGCTAAATGAATTCACAAATGCAGAAGAAATATATCAATTTGGCGTTCTTTTCAGAGTACGAGTCCTTCCACAAAGTTCCAATGCGGCAGCGATTTGAATCAAGTGAATCCGATGATATGTGGGATATAAATAATTCCAATCCGTATGATTAATGTAGAAACATATCTGATTCACAGCAGGCTTACCTAAACAATGAACAATGGTTCTTTTGTACTTATGCAGGACAAACAAAGAGCTATTGTTTGATTTCTCAGGATCCACCACAAACTGGAAGAATACACATACAGTATTATTACATGTAATTACTGTATATAAAACTTGTCCATCACACAACAGCCTTGAAGGGTAATTTGGTCATCATCTCTCTGACAACCTGATGATCCAGTTCAACATTTTGTCCACTAAGTGGTGAATTAAAAAAAAAGCGGTTATAAATTCATTTGACAGGAACGTTTGTAAAAATTGCAAAGCGTCCAATCACCGGAAATAAAACATTATAACACAATATGACCAAACAACACACAGAAAAGAAGGACCGAACAGATTATCGAAAGGAGATAAAAAAAATAAATTCTGCTCCCGTCAAATATCCATAAAAAAGAGAAAAGTCAAATATTATGCTCCTAAGAGTAACTCCCCAACAGAACAAAAGGAAACAGAGAGCGCATGAAACGACTAAATTCATGTGCGGCTGAGCGATAAACGTCTACATACAGGTAATAATGAAGAAATGTCACCGTACACACTGCACTGTTACCTACACGGCCATACACAGACTTACAACACACACAATAACTCTATAGCACCCCATAGAAAAACAATCCTCAAAAATTGTGACCAAAAGTATTCTCCAACAACGACAGGTTACACCTGATAATTTTGTTTTGTCCAGAGAGATTTGCTGGTAGGGGATCCTGTATAACATCGGTACACCCCGCAGTGCAGTTTCTGAACAAGGCAGTCATATGAGACCATTTTAAAGCAAAATTCAGGGGAAAAAAGTGGAGTTCTTTGTTCGCTGTACCTTGGTGTGATGACCATACCTGATCGCCAGCTGGTTACCAATGGCAACAGACATACCAGCAAAATTAAGATCAAAGTATCTGATATTTGTGTATGATAATATATTATAAACTGTGTAGGGGAGAATGGAATTGATGCTTGTTTTTAAAGGAATATTCTGTAAATAAGACTTAAGAAAGAGGGCTATATAATTTGTTGTGATGTGCAAAATGTTAATGTTGCCATGCCAACCTTTATGACTTAAGGAAGAAGGCATGGTGTAATGAAGATTGATATATTGGAGGATATTTGAAGAGTAGGGCCATGGTAGCATCGGTAAACCCATTCATCGGCATTCCCATTACCTTGGATACTGACTCATTTTTTAAAAAAAAACAGAAAAAAACCCCCAAACCTCACAAAAACAGAAAACCTTGTAATACTTTATAGCCAAACACAGCCGATTGAACAGGAACCTGCATTCTCCGATTACACGGCAACTGTCTCTCTTCATTTATTCAATTCATTCTTGCTTAAACTTCGCTTTACACCGGTCTTCGTGTCATACTTTCATAGCTGATCGAACCATGTATGAAATCTACGACGAAATTGCCTAATTCGTCCAATTAATTGAAAACCTCAGTTTTTCTCTGATTCTCCGGCAGGCACGGAACTAGAGACCGTGCGCGTGATGAAACCGTCGCCCGAACGGGGATCTCGTTAAACGATTCCGACAATCTCTACAGATGACTTCATCATTAACCGGAAAAGCTTGCTAGCTTCAACCTCATTAGACTTGACACACACCAGTCGGCAGGTTTCAAGACGATTAAACCTTCGTCGATACGTCCTCAATAAGGGATGCCGATCATGCCGAAAAAATCAAACTTTTCCGTGTTGACAGAGCCCACGGATAAATGGCTAAAAGCAACCGACGGTTCGGTTCTTTTTTCTTTTATTAATTCCTTCTTTCTCTTTCAGCTCCGATGGAAAAACCTCAGGTCCAGAAGGACCAATCGTTAATGGAAGAGCAAACTTCTTGTTGCTATGGGAAAAACAGTGATTGGTTGTATGTTGTCTGGGGTGAGAGGAAGCTCAGTACAGTATGAAGGCCATCAATCAGGGAATGAAGATGACAATTAATTGGATTTGGTGGTATGGCTTTGAGAAAATCAAAATTTGACACAGTTAACATCTAAGGAAGTGATAATCATCATAATAATAAATTACATTTATATAGCGCTTAATACAGCGTTCCAAAGCGCTTTACAAAGTAGGAAAGAGACAAAGGAAACCAAGGGAAAAAAGAAACTAGGAATCAAACAGAAATGTTTTAAGTTGTCTCTTGAAAATACAAAAGGGAGGAAAGAGTCACGAAAGTGAGATGGGAGTTCGTTCCAAAGAGAAGGCGCAGCGACAGAAAAGTAATAGATATAGACTTTACTATATATATACTCATATTAACAGTGCTGACTGTACATGGCAGGTCTTTGAATGTAGGTGCATGAACAGGATACTACAAGACGTACACTACTATCCTACTGAGGCAGTGTACTGTTAAACCATACATGTAGGCTTCTGAGTTACATGCATTCTGTATCTCCCATTGGTCACCAGAAATATGCCAAGATATGTCAGAATCAGACATGTATGGAATCACTAGGTGGAGGATATTTGAAGAGTAGGGACAAGAGGGAGGGGGTGAGGGGGTGAGGGGGTG
>KN886727.1:44728-61035 GCA_000934455.1 Apostichopus parvimensis
TCCCCCTGTTGCATTATTAGAAAGTTTGTAAACGATGATTGAGCAGAAAGGTGCCGCTTCCATGGAAAAGGCCTGCAGGAGTCACTGGTGTACAGAACTTGCAAATAATTAAATTCATCAGACTGGGGAATGAAGACAGACCATATATGCAGGTGTAGTTCATCATAATCAGCTGAGCTGAGAGCAGCCACACACTGTAAGCACACATTCACACAAGCCAGTTAAAAGCTACATGGTTCAATGTAGCCAAGCAGGGTAAGCTACTGTATACAGTATACATAATACATATATATATGTATATATAGCCTTTAATGTTCGAAACCAGTAAGGAAGGTCAATTCCACTGTAGGCGTTTGTCACCTGTATCGAACAATACTAGTTCTGTTTTGGTGACATATTTTGCCTTACTCTAGAGATCAAACATGATGCTAACCAACTCGAAAATCATTTGTAATTCCTAAAGTCGGATCTCAAAAGAGATACTTTGAACAGACTTATACTGTATGTAATTGAAATTGTAATGAGTTGAAAAAACTTCCAGCCTCCATCGGGATTCGAAACCCGGGCCTCCCGCTTTAAATGCGGACACCCTAACCACCATATATGCCCTTCTCCTCAAGGACAAAGACAGGTTACCTTCCTTTGTCTCCATTCCAAAACCAAATATGGCATTCATTTCAGTTTCCACGATTGGTCTTTTCCCTGTCTCTGAACTGATACCAGGTAATCCAAATCAAATGTGTAAATTACATTTCTAACCCAGCAGGCGTTTAAGCATCATTATTCTCTTGTGGGATATTTTGATATTTTCTGTTGGTTTTTTTTCCCCTTTTCTTTTCTGTCGTTTTTTTTTGTTGTTTTCAATTGGAAGAGTAAAATGACCATTACAGGCAGTAGATAGCAGTAGACAGTAGTTCATGGTTGAATACTTACTTGTGCACTGTTCAGTTTTACATGCATAAGAAAAAGAGATTTGTTTTCTTATAAGAATAGTCCCCTAATACAGTGGTACTATAAATATCCTATTAGTTTAGTTTTAATGGATTCAATTTTATTCTTGGAAATTGATTTTCACCTGGTGAGAGAGGAAGAGGAGGAAGGGAGAGGGGGTAAGGGAGAGGGGATAAGGGAGAGGGGATAAGGGAGAGGGGGTAAGGGAGAGGGGTAAGGGAGAGGGGGCAAGGGAGAGGGGGTAAGGGAGAGGGGAAGGGAGAGGGGAAGAAAATGGGAGAGAGATAAGGAACAACATACCAAGAAATTAATTCATCATTCAGCCAGTCATTCCTACAACATTATGTCAACTCAAACTCTACTGCCCTGAAAGTCTACAGAAACTTGGGTCTTATTTCTTTTTTTATTATTATTATTATTATTATTATGATTATGATTATTATTATTCAAACGTTTCATATCACTTTATCTGTGAGCTAAAAACGCCAGAGATGTCATCGTTGAAATGTGACATTTAAGCAGTTTCATGAATTGACCAGACTCCAGACTTTTAGAATGTTAACGGTCATCAATATTGTTCCATGTCAGCAAATTAATATGGGGGAATCAGAGCCTGTAGGAAATTACTTTTGGAAACTTCTAGCAAACTCTTTAGTGTGCTGCTATTGTTTCAGTGTACTATTTATTTGGGGCCCTATATATCAATCACACTAAAACAATTACTAGAAGTTTCCAAAGGTACCTTCCAAATTATGTCCTGACAGAAGCGAGTGAACAATTAGACACTTGAAATGTCTACAGTGACAATGAAGTGCCTATTAAATATCAAACCATTTGTGACCATTATTAGACTTTCTAGCATATTTGGGGGCAATTCCTATGACATCTAACAAAACAGGTGCATAAATTCTGCGTTCCGTTCTTTGTTTTGTGTGTGGAGAATAAAGAGGATATGCATGATCATGATATTCAATATTGACCAATCACTGCCTGGCTCTGAATTACGAACTTCCTCACACGAGATCCTGTACATCTTCCATCACAACTAAACCTTCATCCTGTTGTGGTTGATCAGGCCATAATATAACGTGTATCGCATCACATATGCTATGCAAAATGCTATGCAAAATGCTAGATGCTTCGCTCCCGAAGTCTGGAACAATTTGCCGACAAACATCCGTAGAACACCTAATCTTAATCGTTATAAGACAGATTTGAAGACGTACCTTTTTAGCTGTTTTTAAACTGTCATTATACTTTTTAGCCTGGTTTAACTGTTTATGTTCCTTCTTACTTATTTTTTATTGTACAGCGCTTCAAGATTTCTGGGAGGCGCTATATAAGTATTACGTATTATTATTATTAAATTACAACAGTTTTCCTCTTTTTTTTTTTACACTGGAACCATATACTGTATGTAGTATTTTATAAGAGACAAACTCGAAAGCCTTCAAAACTGCTACTGTACATCAAAGCTTGAATACTTGAATTATTTCTTGTAGATTTGGAATATTCCCTGTAGATTTGTGACAGTTTTCCTGGACAAAATTCATCACAAATGCAAAGCTGTTACCTTGAACTGGACTTAAGGGGCTCTCTTAGCACTCAATTAAGTGACAAGTTTGACAACCTAACTACTTTGTGACCTAAATAAACAAGTTACATCTCATGCCCGAATTATACAAACTCAAATTTTGAAGTAAACTGTTGACAAGGAGATTTGATATGCAATTGCATGCATTTGTTATATGGAGATGAGGGTTACAAACTGTAAAGAGAGAGTAGCAAAATGAAAAACAACAATATGGTACACTTACAAATTGTACAGACTCTAACTAACTAGTATTTAACTATCTACTGTACACTGTAAAATTAAGTAATGACAAGATTCCTTTGTATTCTTTTACATAGGTTTGAAGATACAGTAGATCCTGCACAGTAATGTAGAGATCTTCACCCAAGTTAGTAACAACCCACATCTAGCATTAAACTATCTGTGTAAATAAACTACTGAAGAGCATCCTTTGTATTTGTTTACATAGATTCTATGCTATGTCAGTAGTTGCAGTGCTGTAGAGATCTTCAAACAATTTTGGAACAACCCACATCTAGCATTTAACTCTCTGTGTAAATTACTGAAGAGCTTCCTTTGTATATGTTTACATAGATTCTATGCTATGTCAGTAAGTTGCACAGTGCTGTAGAGATCTTCACACTTGTAACAACCCAACACCTAAAACATCAATAAAGAAAAACACACACTGGATGATACAGATACTGTATAAACTAAGGATATTCTGATCCACCCACATAATGCCAGCAGCTATACAGTCAATCATAACTAATCCTTTTGAGTTTATTGACAGTTACCACAATCAATAATAACTAATCCTATTGAGTTTATCCACAGAACTTACCACATCAGAGAGTTACATGTACAGTAGCTTTACCCTGACATACTTCAACCAGCATGATCCATTGGAAAAATATTCCAAATGTTTTGATTTCAATACAATTACTCATTGGCTGACTCAAACGAGTAAATAACAGACAATTCCCAAACTCCCTGTTGACTCAAAAGCTTACTTTCAAACCCACCACACCACAATAGACAAGATACAAGATTACACAGTTCTAAGGGTATATATTACTACAGCCCGAGTGTCAAAACTGCAGGGATTTCCCCCAATAGCTCAGTTGGGATTTTCTTAAATTCAGCCCAAGTTGTAACGCTGTCTGGGAGTTTGCCCCGAGCATTGATGTTACCAGATCAGTACAAACATGTGGATTAAGTAGGATTTAACACAACCTACAGTACTACACAAATTTATGAGCTAGGCTACTCTAGGGAAGGAGGCTTTGAGGCCAAAGTTTTTGTCATCATGGTCCACGGTTTACCTCACATGAACGTGAAAACGAGTCAGTCTTCACATTTATTAGCAAAATTTAGCAAAAGCGACATGTTCTATGAAATGTTTCTCTATGGAACAGCCCTAACACAACAAGACCATAGACATATCCCTTCAATTCCAAAATTTTCCAAATTCCAAAAGTCGGTGACATGTTCCATGAAAAGTTTCTCTATGGAACAACCCTAACACAACAAGACCATATAGACATATCTCTTCAATTCCAAAATTTTTACAAATTCCGAAAGTCGGTGACATGTTCTACGAAACGTTTCTCTATGGAACAACCCTAAAACAAACAAGATCATAGACATATCTTTTCAATTCCAAAATTTTACAAATTCCGAATGTTGGTGACATTTTCTACGAAATGTTTCTCTATGGAACAACCCTAACACAAACAAGACCATAGACATATCTCTTCAATTCCAAAATTTTACAAATTCCAAATGTCTCCTCATTTATTTCATACTACAGTAACTAACTATCACTCCAATAATTGACATTAGAAATCAGCCCAGAACAACGACTATCGCATTCGCAACGACTCGCCTCACTTTCAGTATTGAAGTAGTATAACATATAAGATTCCACTATAATGATAGCTAAAAGTAAAACCATTATTTTCTGGTACAGTGCAAGTTCAAGGAGGAACCTAGACAGTATTGGTTTGTTTAACCTCCATAGCATGAGTCACTCGATACCTTCTGGAGGTTTCATTAAACTTGTAGCCTTTATTTTCACATTCAACGATTTTACATTCAGGTGCATCCTGCATGGCTCCACATAGTAATGTACACACACACACACACAGTACAAGTATGGTATGTGTACTTTCAATGTCATAATATACGTATCTCACTGCTCAATCTATAACTATCAAAGTGGCAAAGTGCAAATCAATAACTACAATGATAAACTTTAGTGTTTGGGGTTTTCAAGTTGAAAACCTTCTTTCAACAGAGACCTACAGAGTGAGTGATGTCACATCTGAACAGTTGTAATACATTTGCAATGAAAACTACTGAATATTAACATGAGGCATGTTGACAAAGAAGCCTGTGCAATACAATTCTCCTTTTCAAAATATTTACCCATTCTAATAAGGAGCTTTGCAGAGAGATGTATAATGCAAGACCACCCATCCACCGCCCCCCCACCCTCATCAAAAAAATGTTTCTATGTCCACAACCATACCGTCTAATTGGTATGGTTTTACTGTAGATGCTGAAATTGTTAACACAAACACAATAGGAAACTATTGCAGCTTTCTGTAATAATGTCTTGACGAAGTTAAAGTTAAGTCCAAGTCACTTTTGTGCCATTCTTTTCTGTTCTAGAAATTTCATCGCCCAGATAATTTTTAATAATGGGATATTTTAACAAAAGGCCTACATATAGAAACTCTTCAAAATGTTTCATGGAATTTGAATTATGGAATTACTTTTATGGAATTTTATAGAAAATGAAATTTGTGGAGCTCTAATAACTAAGACTTACTATTCACTATGTACACGGATAACTTTAGGTGGCATTTAGCGTTATATATATAGTGTCAAAAGCTTTAAAAATATCTACAGAAATAAGCTGCTTTATAGTTTAAACACCTGGTTGGGACAATATTTTGGTGAACTGTACTTTCATGTCAGCTTCAAAGCACTTGTACTGACAGTATGAGCATCCTTTGTCTATTGGATATAAAGCTTAGGAACTGTACATACTGTACTCTCAGTATGAATGCTTTTACGCATGATAAGAGAGGACAGTATAGAGTGGTATTAGCATTAGCATCAGATGAAAGTTGGGAACTGTTCATACTGTCAGTACCAGCGCTTTTTAAGCATAAGAGGGGATAGTTTAGAGTGCTATTAGCATTAGAATCAGATAAAGTTGGGAACAATACAAACTGTCAGTACAAGTGCTTTGAAGCATGATATGAGAGGACAGTATAGAGTGGTATTAGCATTAGAATCAGATGTAGGTTTAAACTGTACATACTGTCAGTACCAGTGCTTTTTAAGCATAAGAGAGGACAGTATACAGTGGTATTAGAATCAGATGAAAGTAAGGAACTGTACAAACTGTCAGTATAAGTGCTTTGAAGCATGATACTGTACTATGAAAGTACAGTATACAGTGGTATTAGCACCGGGAAGTTGTCTCAACAGGCCGACAACAAACCAAGTATATATTACAACAGAATATTTATCATCTCAGCATCCTCAAAGAATCTAGTTTGGATTGAGAATTTGTATCCCCCCCCCCCTCCAATTGATTAGAAACCACATCCATCCAGAAACCACTAAAGGAAGATGGCAGAATACTTGAGACCTAATTAATCTTAGTCCTTGCCCTAATTAAAACTTCATTAATCCCGATGGCTTTGTGCTTGGGTTAATACCGAGTCGGTGTCTCTGCTTCCATGCTAGACGTTTCTCGTTATAAAAGACTCTGTGAAGAGCTACGGTTCCCTCATGCTGTTTCTGATATTGCCTACTGTACCTCTTGGGACAAAAGATGGCAGGCTAATTAGACGATTCTTCTTCTTCTTCTTCAATAAAGTTAATAAACCATTGTGGTTTCCATCGCTGCAGATGTTCGAAACAAACCACGAGGTACAGAGGTAGTGAAGGGAAAACGTTGTTGACAGACATGCGAGCAATCAAAGCCATTTAGTGTCAAGGTACTTTGCAACGATTGGCATGTAAAGAATATTTCGGGTACTGGTAATGAATCGTCCATTACAATATAGCATGGAGTACTCGTGCAAATATCAATTACCACACTGTACTGTGTTGCGACTGAACTGCAGTTTGACAATGGAACAATGCACTTATCTAGACCATGGATGGGCACATATAGTATTAAATTGATCTTGAGGGGGCCACAGAAATTTTGCCTCCAATCCGTAAGCCACAACATTCAAAGGAGATATTTAAACAGAACCATCATCATTGGTCTGTGTGAGAGAGGAAACTGTCATGAACGACTTCTACCAAAGAGCTTTAGACAAAATATCTCTGTTCATTTGGGAGACATATTGGATTTAATGAATATTCATACAGTATACAGAGACAGGACTTGATCAAGTCTAAATAAATATACACATATCATTCCGATGGCATTTGTGAATGCTGATTCTAACATGCTGCGTCGAAACTTTCCACATGCATGTATTAATGATGTCACTGACGATGTCATTCGTTACAGTGTTGACAAGTTGTTGAAACAGTCAATCTTGGGAAATTAATGATCTATGAAAAAACCGTATTAATAGGGAAAAAGTGAATTAAGAGTTTCGGATCCTGGCAGGGCAATACGACATCACAGAATATTAACAGCTCCCAGAATTGACAGCTTTCCCATATCAAGTGCAGATTTGTCTTCTAGCTACTGTAGGTTTTGTGAAGTCGTTCTTCAATTTTAGGATAATAATAATAATAATAATATTAATAAATGAGACTTATATAGCGCCAAATCAGTAGACAAATGTCACTGCTCAAGGCGCTTTACAGAGAAAGCAGATTAATTTACAAAAGAACACGTGAAAAGATGGGTCTCTAGTAGACTTTTGAATGTAGAAAGTTTAGAGCATGTTCGCATGTGATCTGCCATCATATAATTTCAAGATGATAGTTAAATTTATTTTGTCTTCCTCAATGATGCACAGTACCAAGTCCCACGACAATAACAGCAGATATACTGACCTATACATTGGGAAATGAAAGATATCAGATCGGTACCCACCCTATGGCTTTAAAACTACCCAGACAGATGGAGGTAGTGTAGTGTCTATGCCAAAATACATAGTTGTCATTCTTTCTTATTACCAAGAATCCAATCAGATATCACAGCGTGAGATTTTGTGGAAACCTCCTCCCTAAAACCCATTTGTCATCATCTTGTGGTCACACCACTTACCTTATGATGAGCTACTGTATTGTAGCTGACTACACTGTGTGCCGTGACCTACATGGTCATATGGTAGACAGACACGTTACATGTATTACCAGGGAGCTGCTACTCTAACGCTCCCTGCATTGACAATATATCTCTATCCAGGGAAGAGCCTGGGGTAAACAAAAAAATCACAGAACTTTGCAAAAATTGCAGTATAGGCTCCAGTTTGCGTATGCTACAGTGTGTTAGATTATAGTTTTTGTCCCCGAGGTAGAAAAGAAATCACAGATATTCCGCGAATTCGCGGAAAAAGCTCATGCCTGTCTATCTGAATATTTTTTTCCCTTTTTAGATTTCTTACATATTATTGAATACCTTTTACATATTCTTCATATTTTTATATATATTTAACATATTTTATAAATTTCTTACTCACATTTATCACAGAGCAGGAACGTTACAAATTTCGATGCGTAAGTTTTTTATACATTGGTTGAATTAATAAATGAATTAAACTGTGCAGTGTATGGGCATTTGAACAAAGAGATAATAGTAGCCTTACTGTAGTACAGTGTATGTATGTATACAGTAAAAATGTCTTCCTCAATTTCAGATTGCCTACTGTACTATGTATACCCATCCACGACAGCTTTTCAACTGCAAGAGTTGTTTTCAGACGACACAGAACTTTGGGGCAAATTTCTGCAAAAACACACTAATTATGCATGAGTGTACAGTATATATAATAAAAATATGAGACTGTAAATTACAAATCAAACTATCATGACAGCCTTGCGAATAATTTTTCGCACCCAACAAAATTTGATGGCTGAAAGGTTGTTTCACAGTTACCATCAGTAGAACTTTTGAGAGACTTCAAAATTTGATAATTAAACAAGATATTAAACGACTGAATGAATGGACCCTATTATTACCAGAAATACCTCGGTATGATTCACAACGAATTCTGGAAATACTACAAAGAGAATAGACCATGTGATACTGGGTCATGTACACATGTAGAGATACAGTAGATGAAGGAAAGGAAAAAGCTCATTCCACATGATGACCGTGTTGTAGTATGCATTATGAAGTTAGAGGGAGGGGGGAGGAGGAAGGGGAGGGGAGGAAGGGGAGGGGAGAGGTGTTGGGAATTGCATACAGTCAGTGTAAAAAGTTACATGTCTGCAGTGCATTAAATACTGTTTTTATTAAGGTTCTGTAGACAACAGAATATTACTATAACAGGCATTTATAATAACATTTGAGAATAGTTTCTTAGGTTTGGAAGATAACCTTGGTTTTTTTAAATGTTTTTTTGAGATTTACTTTCCGTCTCATAACAAGCGATCTTCATCTACCTGGATTGGACCCTGGGTTCTAGTCGAACATCTACGGTCAGTGTCTTACAGATTGCTTACAGCGGTAAAGTCTCCTATCCTATCATACAGTATGTGCTTGTTTATGTGCAAAAATGGGCAAGGAGCCTTGTGTTGCTAAGGAACAACGAATCATGTCGTCTGTTCCTCGTGTATATATGTACATGTATTTGTGAAGAGACTCCTGATAAACTGCGTGCGTTCCAGCTGCAGTTTAACTGTTTGTGAGAAAAAACTCAAAATGCAACTTTTCGAATTGCAAACTGCGGTACCTGTAAACCATTTTGGCTAGATTACACTGTTTGCGTAACTTCACCAGGAATGTGTTACCTACAGTAGGTTTAATGAGATCATAACATTTGTTGTTGTAGAATATGTACATTCAAGGAGTACTATAAAAGTTGAGTGCTACAAGGGGAGCAAGTCACATGACCCTCCATGGTTGGTACATTTTTTTGGTGAGTCTCCCCATTGTCATTGTCGGTCCAGGTTAATTGATACGTCGATGACGTAGTGGGTCCAAGGGGTCACAGTACTAAAACATTTCCAGAGTGTTACAGTAGGTAGATTATATGATATTCATGATGTGCTAACATAGCTACCCTTAGATTAACAGTGGTTTTCAGCTATCTTTTACAGCCTATTTTTTATTACTTTCCCCCACTCAATGGAAATTATATTTGTACATTATTTGTTGTTCTGATTTGGTCTATGTCCATAGAAGATCTGGTTTTCCTCATACAAGACAATAATGACCTTAACAAGTTTAAGCATCTATTTGCAAATATGTACATAGGCTCAGTATACAGGAATCAGCAAGGGCTTAGGAACCGGGGGTGCTGGGGGGCGCCAGCCCCCCCAGTGAAAATTATGGGGGGCGGAAGTATCATTCTGCCCCCGCTTCGCAAGTCAGAAAACCCCTTTTTCATTTCTGCCCTTGGTGCTCAGAACATTTTGGCAGAAAAAAATCTCATTTGGAGCACCGAATTGCATCTAAGGCCAGGTGAAAATGCAAAATTATTTACAAAATGGAGTGGGTGTTGAAGTGTGCTATATTGCACCAAATTGCATCTGAGGCCACCTGGAAATGCAAAAAATTTCCAAAGGGGAGGGGGAAACCCCCTCCCCTTAGACCCCTCCCCCAGGCCGGCCATCAGTCTTCAGCCCCCCCACTCAAAAGTACCTTCCTACGCCACTGGGAATCAGTGTATTTTATAAGAGGCAAAACTCAAAACCTTTCAAGACTGCTGCTCAAAATTGAACACTAAATTATTGCGATGTACTGTACTGTACATAACAGTTACACTAATTAAAAGTTAAATCAAGTAATCTTACTTTTTGGTTATCACAGAGTAAGTTTGTTAAACTTGCCTGCTAAATGCCAAAAAATAAAAAAAATCTTTTTAAAGGAAAACATGGCAAATTTGCGTCGTTTGAGTCACTGACATTAAAAGTGGTCATACCAGAGCAATAAACAACTGGATTACAACTTCACGATTGAATAATTGACCAATTAACCATTTCCTTCATACTTGCGGTTTATACTTGGGCTTTCTAATAGAAAATGTGATAAACACATGTGTATAGTTATACAGTGTGTTCTATGTGTACTTTGAATAGAAAACACTGCACTGTGATGAAACAAGGTACTTAATACAGAGGGGTTGATTAAATGTTATTGACACTGCGACTTTTCGTGTTCGTAGCATCTAAAGTACAGAAATTATACTGTACATACTCAACTAGACGTATTGCCAAGTGAAAGCCAACTTTGGTCACATAACTATTTAGCATAAGATATTATGGCACGGGGTTGGCTCCGCAGATCTAAAGCCCAAAAAGCTGGTCCCTTTCTTTTTGACTTCAGGACGAAATATCCCAATCTGTCAAAACTGCCCCACAGCCAATGTAACGATATCCACAGCCTGAAACACTGTATTGTGTGTTGTGTGTTGCAGGGAATAAGTTTGTGTTTCAAATTTTGTCTAGTCATTTCGAAGAGCTCTGAATTTCTCTCTCTTGACAACCCAAAACTTTGTTTTCTGTGTAAAAATAATACTTTATGTTTATGGACTTGCATAGTAATTTCAGAACACTTTTACACAGCATTTTGCATAGCATCTGGTGGTGCGATACAGGATCAATTCATTCCCTGACACGTACTGTACAGTATACTACTGTAGGTCCTGCCTCGACTCCTTTCAGGCTAAGCATGTATTTATTAGTGTTTACACAGGTCCAAAAATCGAGAGCTGTTACCCGTCGGGTATCCGGGTACCCGGACAAATTGTTTACCCTTGTGTTGTATCGTGATTTTCAAGAAATTACATATTGGATGCTATAATAGCATTAATCTAGCCTATACCACTGAAATTGTGACACAGTTATAAGATATCTATGGAATACTTTCGTTATTGCTGTTATCTTCGACCACATGGTAGCCTAACACCACACTAAGTCAATGGGAAAATCTTCCCTAACCATCGGTTTGCCAAAAAAAAAAAAAATAACACTGCGTAGGATTCGGGTAATAAATTAGGAACCTGGTAGTAAGCGCGTCGGGCGGGTATCCGGTGCAAACACTAGTATTTATATATCCTGAATGGCACCTTGTTTTGTACTATCAGTGATATTTATTTCCCTTCCTTATGTGCAAAACCCTGACCATCTTTCATCAACCATCCTCTATAACCACAGGATATCAAACTTGTGCAACAGAGGTAAGTAAGTACTGTAACAATTACAATTGTGATGAAGTCGCTGGTAGCCTGTGTAATTAAAAATGTAGTTTTATGAAGATTGCCAGGGAAATAGCTACCTGTAAGTACTGTCATTTCTCTGGTGCTGCATGGTACTGACTAACCTTTAAAGGGTGTGAAGACTCGCGCAAAAGGAAACGTCTAATGCCGGTTAATCTGACCTAGTTTCGAATGAGGTGTAACAGAAGTGTGAGACAACACCATCGATCCCAGAAAATACACACACAGCTTGCTACCGTCGGTAATTAGACACTAGTGTACAGTCAGTACATACAGCTGCGGTCAATACCCACAGCACAGTGTATAAACGATACAGCGATGGACATCTCAGGTCCAGCTAAAGATAACAAGGGTATCACGTTTCATTACTGTCTGCATTTTGTAGCGACACGAACAAAACTTCACTTGCAAGCAACAGAAAGTTAACTTTTTCAGATGGCCGCACGCAGTTTGGGGCCAAAAAGATAAAAAAAGATGAAAAAGATAACAAAATAAGACAAATCTAGATCAATCTCTAAACTTACACCGAAGCATTCGTTGGCGGGTGCCATGCCAGCTCTCCTGTCCTCAAATTGCCGTACATCGGCCGCTGGGTCTTTGGTTCGATGATCTCCACCCATTCTACTTGACTGTAGAGAACAGAGAAAGTAAAGTTTGATATATCCATACATAATAAAATGTCTTCAAGCATTTGCAATATATATATCCCATAATTATTGCAGTTTTGAACTTTTCAATGATAAATTTAGGGTAAACTTCAATTTCTGGAAATTTCAGGAAAGATGCAAAAGTTTACAGTACTTAGCTAGTTTTGACACCAAAAAAAATTGTGATTTGGTGCAAAAATACACAGAAAATAAAACAAGCATATTTATCAGTAATGCCTACTGCCTATATTGCTACATCATAATTATTATTTATTATTATTACACCAGTACTTATAGAGCGCAATATCCCGAAGCTCAATGCGCTGAACAAACAAGTAAACTATACAACAATTAACCATAGACTTCCTTGAAGGAAACATTGTACATGTCAAATATATGGGAAAGTATAAAACTACAGTTCTATGTTTGGTTTTCATAGGAAACATTGTACATGTCAAATATATGGGAAAGTATAAAACTATGTACAGTTCTATGTTTGGTTTTCCCTTTAATAATCTGAATAGATTTATGCCCATTCACACTATATTGTTTATTGACTCCACAAATGCATCTTAATTCTTACATGCTTACCCAGGTAGGCTAGGCCTAATTTGCCTATTCCTAACTGAACAACAATTTTCTGTCAAGTTAAAAACTCACCAGTACATTGTTCCAACAAAACAATGTGTAATTAAAATGTAACTCCAAGATGAATATATC
The DNA here is from genome assembly GCA_000934455.1 of Apostichopus parvimensis. NCBI lineage: Eukaryota > Metazoa > Echinodermata > Holothuroidea > Aspidochirotida > Stichopodidae > Apostichopus > Apostichopus parvimensis. Next base: position 57,994 of record KN886727.1, read on the forward strand.
TGGATCCTATATATTCTGAGTCAAGTCTTAAACTTAAGATAAAGTATTGCATCCAGGTTGAAAGTAAGTCAAAACTATTCTACTTAGCCTTGTACTACAGTACTGTGCTAGCATTAGGAAGTATCACATTTGCCTTACACATATAGTATAATTCAGTTGCTATGGAACTGGAAGTCAGGCTGATTAGGCCTAACTATGGTGATTAGTCAAAGGGAAATAGGCCAGAGATATATTCATTTTCAAGTTCCAGCTTAGATTAGCAACAGGTCTACAACTGCAAAAGCTTAGGCTATTGCTATAACATAGGCCTTAAACTGTTTTTATTTAATTTTTGGAGTCCATCTTCAATTTAGCTGATCAAACTTTGGTCCAGGGTAAAAAAATGATATTTTTCTAGTCTATATGGACTCAAGTTTGATGAGGCTTATTTCACTAATTATCCATAATTAAGGCATTTAGTCCGAGTTTGACCACAGCATTAAAACATTAAAATCAAGGACATAGCTTCTAGGCCTAGCTGGGGGCCGTGTCATTCTGCCATCGGTACATTCTGCCATAGAAAATGTGCTCTTTCCGCCATAGAAAAAGTGCCATTCCGCCATGATACTCCGATGGCGGTAAAGCACTAATAAGGGGGAATGTGCACACTATTGTGGGTGCACTGTAGGCCTATATGCACTGTATCTTGCTTCACTTCACACTACTGTACCTAGGCCCGCAAAATCGGTCATTTAAAACAACAATTAGAATCGGTCTTTTTAATAACAATAAACCTTAATTAATTCAATTAATTCAACCAACTATATTATATATTTGAAGACAGTTTATCGACTCTTACGAACTTACAATTAAAACTATTCAATCAACATGTACCTTAAAGACTGTGTATCTATTCCCCAATCTTGTCTTATAACTACAATTCAGTCTATCCAGCGAACCGTCACATTTGAAGACGGTGTACCTATCCTTCAATGCGAATCAAAAAAAGTTTCACCGATACATTCTTCTGTTTAAAATCCATTCCTAAAATGTACCTTTCCGCCATAGATTTCGAACCTTACTGTCATGGCGCAAAGGATCGAAACCTATGGCGGAATGGTATGGCGGTATGTACTTATGGCGGAATGGCTCTAGAACTGCTTCAGCTTTTTCTCTGCAAAGAGAACCAGCTTGAGTAGGCCTAGGCCTATCTAGATTCTAGGCTAGGTTACTCTCAATTGACACCTGTAACTAGCCTTCAGTTTTAACTTTAAGGTACATGTCACGGTCACAATACAAATATATAAGAAAATCCAAGGCTTCGTCCTTACTGCAGAAAACAGGTCCTAGTCTATGTGGACACAACTAAGCATATGCCTAACAACTACTTCTCACAGTCACGAGTAACACTAGGCTACCCACTTTGTGTACAATAGAATTACAGAAAAGTTAGGCTAGGCCTATCAAAACGATTGACTACTTCCGTACTGGCAATACGAATCGGAAATAATACAAACAATGTACAATTTCCGATAACGATTGTTGAACGAAAACACTTTGCCTCTTACCCTTCTGACATCATGTAAATCCAAATAATATCCTCAAATTAGTGTCTTATTAAGCTGCGGAAGCAAACTATTTATCCTAAGAAAACTCTTCCATTATTTCTGACTTTGATACACTGTAGTGTAAGATATGTGTGAGTTCGCCAGCTTACTAACTGTTTGTGTATATATTATGTTGTCGACTTCCTAGGACTGATCGTTTCTGACTTCAGCACTGCACTGTGTATAGCTAGTATGTAAATGAGGGCGAGGCAACGTTTGCTGCAACATGACATGATTGATGTAGACCTACATAATCTGAACAGTGGATGGATGTTGCGTTGAACTAATGAACTTCCCTCCATTTCAAAGTACTTGTTCCTTCTTCAGGTATGAACTTGAGGGGGAAATGAAAATAATAATAGCATTTTGAAAGCCGTTCATTGTCTTCAATTCATTAAGAATTCAAAGTTGGTACTTTATATCTCTATTTTCTCTGAATTGCTCAATCCTTTATCCCCCTGTTCTCGAATTTCATGATTACCAACAGAGCTATATTTAGAACGACAATCCTTGTCTACAGGTGAAATAATAACAAGTGAACTATATGAGTCATAGCAATCGATATATTCACACCCATGTACTTCCACAACGTTTATGGTCTACATGTTCGAATGCTCAGTAGCTCGTGTAAACAATTGACTGGGTATTATGATTGCTATACTAAAGCTAGTTGGTTGTTTGAGCTTCCCTTACATTTCCTTGTATAACTACTTCCTTCATGTGTTTCCTTCTCAGTAGTAGGCCTACATAGGTCAAAAGGGCAAACAAATCGCTCAGCCTGCCTGAGCTTTGTTATGAGCCTGTGATTTGTATAACTACGTAAATCGAGACGAACCCTCTGGTTCAAGGAGATATCGATCCTATACAGGCCAAAATCATGAATGCTCATCCTAATCATATATAATACCAGCAGCAGTGACCACCATAATCAGCTGTGATGATTCCCGGCTGATATCAACACTGTATAAGTTTTAGAAGCACTTCGGTTTGTCTTTATCATCCGGCAAAAATCTCAGAAACTTGAATTTGTGGAAGGCTATGGATATGCGCCCAATTTTCGGATCCATTTTGTCAGGGATATAGGCTTGATTTGCCCCGTTGCCCCGTTCCATCCCCTCGAACTTTTGAACTTCCGTCCCACCACCTCTGACGGAGGGTGAAGTTGGGGGTTGTGCAATGACGTGCGCAAGAGGGAGGGGAGGGGGGGGGGGCAGTGGACACCAAACAGGCTAAACCATTAACCCAGTAAACATTTTGACGTCGGATCGACGCTGGGTTTGGGTCGCGTGAAATGGTCGGACCGACGTCTCCCACGTTTCCGTTTGCAAAGTGGCGCAACGTCGATTCGACGTCGATTCAGACGTCCAATATTCGTTGGTCCGACGTTTGGCCGACTCTTCGGTATACCGTTCAAACGACGTTCATTGGACGTCTTTCCAACAATTAATGTCGACGT
>KN886728.1:10967-28792 GCA_000934455.1 Apostichopus parvimensis
TGACCCAAGTCAGTCTCTTAGATTCATATTTAACGTCCATGATTATGAATTGTCATTATTGTCAACAACCTTGTAACTGGACGACATACATTAATCTTGAAGTGACTTGAACCGGGGACCTTATGATTGAAAGGCACCGGCGTTAACCACTGAGATAACACTCCTTTTGTGATTACATAATCGACCTGCCACATTCGTAAATCCACCTCAGGCCATACAATTAGCCCTACATAGCTTCTTAACACCATTAGGCTGTTTGTGTAAACACTGTATGGAAATATGTTCATGTCTACAGTGTAGTTAATCATACAGCGTTCACACAACTAAAGACCCTCATACAAGAAAAAATATGTGGCAGGCGTTGCAGACTAATTGGTAAAAAGAGGTTATTTTACGACCAAGGCAGGTCGATTACGTAATCTCAAGAAACTTTTCCATGATAGCGTGCTATAGTTGGGGTCTATACAGCAGACCTTTAAGCAGCTGCAGCAAACTTGATTTACGGATTTGTCAAGGGTCTCATAAATTATGCATCGTATCTGATTTTTGGTACGATTTTGCTCTTACTTTAGAAAAAGAGGTCTCGTTGACCTTTCAGATATTTGAAAATTGCGTTTGAGTTCCTTTTTGTAAAGTGGAAGAATTGCCATGGTGACCGGCCATTACAATAAAAACCAAGGCAATATCTAACTTGCCCTTAAAGACTTGCTTGCCCTTCTCAATCGTGAGTTTAAGTTTACTCTGGCAAAGAAGTATTATTTCTCTCAACATTCTTATTCACTGTTAACGTAAATTGATGCCACTCCAAATTTTCATTTATGCAAATTTCTTAACTCACCCCCCCCCCTACAGGAGTTACCAATTAATCCTCACGGATGTTCTCGTGCTGAGGTTTTCCGGGCCAAGCTCAACCACGATATATTCAGCTTCTTAGCATCCCAACATCGTATTCATCCCTGTTATGATGCTTTGATAGAACCGCAGGAAGAAGAAGGCAACCAGCCCAAATCGTCAAGGTAACCATTTTATCATAAGACTCTTTGCTCATAAGGGGACTGTTAAATGTTATTAAAGGAACAAACCAGTAACTAAGATACATTTATTGACTTTCTTAGACATGTTGGACTTGGATACACACTGGACTTTACTGGACTATAATATGTATGGTGGACTTGGATACTGACACACACAGGTGCACACTGGATTATGATACGCTTGGTGGACTTTGATGCACACTTCTGTACCCGGTGTGGGGTTGGATACTGATGTACTCTGGACTTGGATACACACTGGACTTTACTGGACTAAAATATGTATGGTGGACTTGGATACTGACACACACAGGTGCACACTGGACTATGATACTCTTGGTGGACTTTGATACACACTAGTGCACACTTCTGTACCTGTGGTGAGGTTGGATACTGATGCACATTGGACTTTGATACACACTGGACTTTACTGGACTATATTATGTTTGGTGGACTTGGATACTGACACACACAGGTACACACTGGACTTTGATACTCTTGGTGGACTTTTATACACACTAGTGCACACTTCTGTATCTGTGGTGAGGTTGGATACTGATGCACATTGGACTTTGATACACACTGGACTTTAATACACATGATAAACACAACTAAGATACACACATGATAACATTTGACAATATTGTTGTGAATTTTCCTCAAACAGTGATCTTTGGTTGTTAAAGCGTGTTTAGTGTTTTGATTTTCACTGGTTTACCAAAGGCTATGGGCTTCACACATAACTGGATAACCAAGCTTCAAAACAACAGGATTTTTTGCTTTAAGTATGTGTCTATCTTTTCAGTTGTTTATGTTTACATATCATGCTATTTCTTTTGTCCACTTTAGGCGGTTTACAAGCATCACAGATTTACCAATGGCAATGAGATTCAGACATTTGAAACAAACAGCTAAGGAAGCTGTGGGTGCATATAGGTAAGAAATAATCACCTCTCATGCTGAGCCTGATTCCCTATTTATTAGCGGATTAATTACCGAATTCAAGAATGGAATGTGTATGTAAGATCCACAGAATTTTCATATTTTAGGTTCCTGTCCAGATTTGTAATGTTAGCACAAAAACACATTCTGAAACTTTAGCAAAATGACATGTTTAAATTTAAAATTAAAACATTGGATGTTTCATACTAATCTCCCAATATTTAATGTCCGTGGGGTGACAGTGAATATTAATTTCAGCTTGGAAATAAAAACACAGATAACAATGGTTATTAGTTCTCTGTTTTTTTTTTAAGACCAGTTTCTTCACTTTCAATCTGTTTTTGATCGTTTTTTCGACAGGTCTCACATCCACGGGAGGGGTTTGTTCTGCCGGCGTCCAATCGAAGCCGGGGAGATGGTGATAGAATACAGTGGCAGTGTGATCAGATCAATACTGACAGAAAAACGGGAGAAGTTCTACGAGAGCAAGGTAGGTTAAACTGACCTGATGGTGCATTGTGGGAGGTGATTGCATTGGAACAAAATGTATGATGCTAGTACAGGATGGTGCATTGTGGGAGGTGATTGCATCAAAATGTATGATACTGTTACAGGCTGGTGCATTGGATCAAAATGTAAGACACTAATACAGCATGGTGTGGTTAGAGTACTCCGTTGCTGAGCGAAGATGAAACAATCTTACCTGGGCAATGTTCTAAGGCTAGTGCTAGACTTTTAGTACTGAAGTCTGAATTTCAATTTTATTTTTTCTTATGAATTCTGTTGGATCTGCCAGTCTAGTCTTCATGAACTGTCTAGATAAACAATTGTTCCAAGTCCGTGTCTTGCTACACCCAGTTGGGACAATTTTGTTTCTATTCTATACTGTCATGTCAGTATGAATATCATGTTTCTATCAGATAAATGTTAGGAACTGTTTGTACTGTAAATACGAGTGCTTCAAAGCATGACACGGGAGGACAGTTCAGAGAGGTATTAGCATAAGGAAATTGTCCCATCAGGCTGTAGCTTTGCTAACGAAGAATATGAATATTTATGAGTTTCATTTTTATTTCCAGGGCATGGGCTGTTACATGTTCCGTATCGATGATTACGAGGTCGTAGACGCGACCATGCACGGGAATGCTGCTAGATTCATCAACCACTCCTGTGAGGTAGGTGTTAAACTTTAATACTTCCTACAGGTACATAATCACAACACAGACAGATTTTACCAATTTCAGATTAGGGGTCCTGGGTTCAATTAGAGGGCCCCAAAATGCATGAAATAACGAACGGGTATTCTCATTTGCATAATATCTTTAGGAATAATGAAAGAGTCCTAAAAGTGGTCATGGTGATATCATTGTCTGGGTGGGAGGGGGGGGGGGAGGTCCAACCCGGCCCTCCACGCCTTTAATACAATCTCTTTTTTCCGATTCCTTCTGCAGCCTAATTGTTTCTCCAAAGTAATACAAGTGGACAACAAGAAACACATAGTAATCTTTGCCAGTAGAAGAATAAACGTTGGGGAGGAGCTCACCTACGACTACAAGTTTCCAATCGAGGATGTCAAGATACCTTGCAACTGCGGTTCCAAAAGATGCAGAAAATATCTCAACTGAATGAACAGTCTGTGTCTACATGGGCCAATAAGTTAACAATTCGTTGGACCTTGTGAGACGGATGCAATCATGGTGATGTCCTAAACAGTCTACGGGTTACATGGGGCATTATGAATACAATTCCTTGGACATATTGAGACATGTATGATATATATGAAGAACTGATGCAAGATCCTTAGATACCTGGGACAGCTGTTCTATAAATTATATTTGGTTTGTGAAGATTTCAAATACAGTCTCTTGTTATGTAACTACAGATGCATATTTGGTGGGACCCTTGTGAGACAGTAGGACAAAATAAATGGCTTATAAGCTGTCAAATACAGAATATTTCAAGACAAAGAATCCTTCAGGGAAGATGTCAAACACAGTCTGTGGCTATGACTGCCAAAATATATGTAATTGTTTGGACATTGTAAGACAGGTTGGACATAAACACTAAGAGAACACTTTCAGATGGTGCTGGATCAGAAATGACGTCTTTTTTCTTGAACTCTGTGGATTTTGATCCATCAGTTAATTATGCTATTCTGTATTAACTGTGCAAGCACTTCTTGGGATGGATAAAACCTTACATATACTGAATTTTCTTGCTAGTTTTGTGATTTAACTAGTTTTTGATAGCCCTTGAGTGATTTCACGTCATATATATATATCAAATCTGTGGTACAGTATAAATAACATGGTGAGAAAAAAGTATATATAACAGAAAAATATCAATCTTAATATTATGTCATATTTATATTTACTGACCAGAAAAGTACAGCACTATGTCTTGGTTTTGTTGCAGGACACAAATTGACATATTTTAAGTAGAGATTTACCCGTTTAAACTGCCACAGGCTTGACACATTCCAAGTCCCTGTCCACTTGTTACAACAACCAATAAAAGACACATACATTCGGTTAATTTTGAATCCCAGATATGTATGGTCATATACCAGAAGATATCCTGGAACAAATTCCATGCCCCAACCCGGTTCCCCTAAGACCCTGCTCGGCAGTCAAAGTGAGAGCCCCGATCCTCCTTTGAGTCGCAGAACACTTTTGCAGAGTCGCCAAGAAATTCATAATAATATAGAAATTTGAGTGAAAATGAAGAGTTGAAAATCTTGAAACATAACTTGCTTCAAAAATTGCAAAATTTAATAACAAATATAAAAATTTGTCATATTCCAACAGAATCCTTTGCCACAGCTACTGCTACTAAGGAGTCACTGTGATGATCAAAACAGTTTTAAAAACTTTAGCAATTCAGCATTTCAAGGACCTTTAGTTCCAGTATGAATCTATAGGTCTAATTATGTTAGAGGTGAACTTCAGGTATTCTTCACAGCCTAGTACCAGCAGTCTACGAGGGCTACTGTATAGCACAATTTGGGTATTTATTTGTAATTTTGTGTGTAATTTTCTAAAAAACTCTTGAATTTTTTCTTCCCCATCTTTATTTTGTATTATTGGGTTACTTTTTCTCTTTTTTGTAAATTTCTATGGTTCTCTATTTAGATGCCTTGCACCGTATTTTGATATTGTGAAATCTGTTTATAATTTTTATTACTTGTGGAGGGGGAGGGAAAAAAACAGTGACGTCTTCCAGTTTTCCATCTTTGAAAAATGTATACCCACAAAAAAAAAAAAAAATGTTGAATAGAAGAGACTAGAATACATGTTTAAAATTGAATTTTATATTTGAGCTTTGTTTCTCGTTTTTGGTTATTTTGCTGTAGGGCAGACCAGTAACCTATGCAGTCAAGTTTGGGTGTACGAGTTTGACGCCCTAGCTAGTAAACACAATATCTCAAGTTGGATAACCTCTGCAGTTCTCATATATGGCATGTGGCTTCCCCATAATAAGTACAAGACTCCTATTGTTTTGGGTGGAAGTCAAAGGTCATTTGGGGTCAGCCGAGGGCAAAATTTGAGAACCTCAAAAATGCTGTTTCTCCAAGGCCTGCATCATTGTTTCCAATCAACTGTTTTTTAATGGAATGGTAACAGATAGTGTTGACGTCTTCTTAATGAATTTCGCTGATACCTCGTCTTCTCGGAATGGCTCTGGTATCGTAACCTCAAGAGAGTACTTGCCTGTGACATTCAAACTGACTTCCCCCTGTGGACAAAAAGACAGAATCGATAGATAAAATATAATCTGCAAGCTTCAAACACCTTTGGGCTGCAAATTTGAAGGGTAATTTATTCCGCTTCTCTCTGATTTGGAAGAAACGTCCAGCATCTCTCCGTTTTTTATTCCATATCAGAGAAGGAAGGAATCTATTTGATCGACTGTTTTTGTAAACAACATTCCATGAAATTTTCCTCATTGGGAGATTCAGTCATCTGGTGTGCTCCTTACAAATGTCTGAAAACGATTTGGCGAGTAAAGTCCTCAAGGAAAGTACTTTTTGAAAACTTCTAGCATTATAGCCTGCTATAATTTGGGGCCTATACTGATTATCTTTAAGCTTGGATGATGGACTTCTTACTTGATAGGTAGAGTCCGAATTTGTCCAGGAATCTTGCTGATCATTGATAGTCAACACGTTAGAATCTTGTTTGCATATTTCATACAAAAGGTGGCAAGTAATGACTAAAGCCTACTGGCTTTCAGGTTAACACTTCCAGAAGAAATAGGCTGCATTATTCATGCTTTACTTACACAATCTATCTCCAGCTCGCACTCTGAAACAGAAGACACGCCAGGCAGAGCTACCCGAACCACGCATCTGCGCATTTTCGTACCATCCTTTTCTTTGATTGTGAGTTCATATTCTGGCTTTGGAAGGCTAAATTTTTGGCTAGAAATCTCCTCAATTAATACTCTGTCTTCTTTCTTTACGTCGCCAACGGATTCCTTCTCCAATGCGAACTCCGACAAATCATTTTCATCCATTGAGACTTTATTCATCCGAGCCAAGAGGGTCTCTGGGCGTAAATTCTGTAACTCCTCCCACGATTTCTTCAAAGGGTCATCGTCCATCTTTCCCCTCGCTGCTCCAAAGAAATTAGCCAACGCAGATTTATCTCCAAAGAATGTTTCTTTCGCAACAGTGTATTTGTGAGAGATGTGAAAGTTATGTTGGTTTTCAAGGAATTGAAATATGAGTTTGACCAATAATTTCATTTCCTCTCTTTTCTGTGCACATTCTTTTAACACGTCAGGGTTGATTGCTACTCGAGTGACCTTGACCGATCCTGTCAGATAAAATAAATAACCAGAAACAAAAGAATCAATTAATTGCTGAGGTAGCAAAATGTACAAGGTATACCATCAATGATATACTTGAGTGACCTAAATCTAGGGTTTCCCTATCTTTTATGTAGAAAGGAGGACAAGAGGGCACCTGTATGAAAATGGTAACCCAGTGGCGTAGCCAGCATTCTATTGTTAGGGTGGCAAGATTTTTTTTTAGGGAAGCAATCCCTTGATGGTTGATGGTAGGAATTACCAAGAAATATATGTATTAATGGGCACCTCGTCTGCACAAAGTGGCATCATTGGTCGCTGAAAATGCACATGGGTTGCTAGCGCTAGTTTGTAATGGTTATACAATGGGCCAAATTATTGGCGCTTATTCTGTAGGACGATATTGATCAACGGTCTCCGTATGTGGGTATGATGAAGGCCCAAAATGTGTAATATCTTGGTCTGATTACCAAGTTCTGACCTTATATGAAGTATGAAAATGAGCCCTGAGGTATGAATACTTGTGATTAGAACTCGAAAAAATGTAAAAAAGAAGTATTTTGAATACATATCACTGGATTTCATTGGGGGGGGGGGGGGGAAGGTCTGAAGCACAAAGCAAATTTGGGAGGGGGGGCATTGCCCCCCTGGCCCCCCTCTGGCTATGCCACTATGGTAACTAGATTTGAAGTTTAGTAATAAGCCAAGTTGTAAGATCAGAATGGTTGAAGGACTATTACTATATGGACAATTTGCTTGTCTGTACTCAAACTGGAGTCGCTAAATGGCCAATTTTATGAAGCTGTTGGCACAACTCATATACTAAATTAAAATATATTTTTTATTTCTTAAAAATAATCCAGGACACATATTTCAGACAGAAACAAGTGGACATGTTAGGGTACATTCAGACTGATATGAAGACAATTCATAAATTAACGATACCATTTTCTGACTGTTCCTCTTCTAACGGTCCTCCAGTCACAGAAACAGCATCTGTCGAGGTCTTAGGAGCTGGCACTTTAGTCCAGCTGCAGATGTTCACAAACAGAACAGTGTTGTCCGAAGTTTTCTGAGAGCAAAAGTAATAAGATTAATGAGTATTACCAGATAATAATCCCATGCAGAGCCACTTTTTCTAGCATATAAATGTAACGAAAATGTGATACACAACGTGGCTCTGTAGAGTTAGATTATACTGTAGTATTTGATCAAGCGTCAAAAAAATTATTTTTCATTGGTCCAGCATCCTAGCCTTCACAAACTTCATGGAGCATTAACAAACATACAGCAAAAGCATCATTTAAAATCTAAAATAAAAATTTATTAGAGGGAACGGTTTGAGCTTCCGAAGTACGTAATGTGTTTTCAAGGCATTCATAAATATGTTGTGTTCATATATTAACTTTCCCAACCAATTAAAAAAAATATTAACCGTCGATAGCACAACGGCTTGGTTATGCGCAGGCAAACTTTACAACCTGCACAGTAGAGTATAAATGCAAGTAGACAATCCAAAATTATTAAAATTAGGAAAGCTTTATGATTTCAAAATTATGTACACAGAAAAAAACAATTGTACCGTTATCAGCTCTGTCTTAAGACACATAAAAGGTTCTGGGATGGCTGTTTCTCTTTTCTTCTCAGTCATACTTTTTTCCACAAAGTTTTTGTAGGCGTCAGGGTCACTGTCTGCCAATTCATCTAGCATCTTCCATATGTGCTCTGCCTGCTTCAGCATCTCGTTAGGTGAATCCATTTTCTCTGTGGGGTAGGCATCAGGAAAATTGGCATGCTAAGATATATATCCTGGGTTGGATCTTGTGCTTGACTGGTAAGGAGGGTTGAAGTTACAGTGGAAATAGTTTCAAAAGCAGGTTTACCATTGTTTGGAAACCTGGAAGATTCACTAACTATGGTTTGAGCTTCAGGAAAATAAGTCTCAATGTTGTATAGGGTAAGCTTGCTGAACTGCCCAACTTGCAGGCCTTCTTTCATTGTGTGATGTAGTATTTCACAACAGTAAGGTTTTCAAATAATACTTGTGAAACGTTCATTCTGGGGGACAAACTGATAGAATTTTAGCTCTGTCACTTCTTATATTTACCCTAGGCCGTACAACAGTAGGCTAGGCCTATTTACATAATGGATACGCCCAGGCTACCACTACTGGTGCTACAGTAGCATGGACACTTCGAATTTCGGACACCTAAGCCTTAAATCACCCCAAAACTATATCTTCTGGTATAAATCACCTGAAAATATACTTGATATGGTGGGAGAAGTGTGTTATATTAAGATACACGGCCAAACTTTCTTTCCTGCAAACTGTTTTCACGTTGTAAAAAAGAAGATTCTTCGTGATTGTGGAACTGGTATTTCTTTGCTAGAGTATTGCAAAATTCAGACACTCGTTCCCACAGTGTGGCGCTGGTGATAAAATTGGTGGCACAGTTGCTCTTTCAGTAATTATAACAGACTTCATAGATCTCCGTCATTTTATTGACAAATATGTAAGTATTTACTTGCACACGGGTCATTTTAGAGAGAAAGTATCTGTAGCTTCGTAGTTTTTTGTGAAATTGGCTGCTGCTATAGGTTGTCATGGTGAAATCGTGCATTTCTTAGGGGTGTCCGAAATTCGCAGTGTTCCGAATTTCGCAATACTGACTATACCACTACCATTCTACCACCATCGTCAAATATCTTAGTATTCTTACTGTTACGACTTGCCCAGAAAATAAAGCATTAAAATAACCCAGAAAATAAAAAGTTATTAACTTTTGCATTTAAAATCAAGAGATGTTAACGCCACAAATACAACTACAGCGGTTGGCTTTGTGATGCATACCAGTAATACGAAAGCAGTGAAGCCTTACACTTTTAAATTCATCGCGGAATTAGGCCTACCACCCAAAACTTATAAACAACAGGCGGCAGTTGGACTCGCTTAGAGTTAGAAGTTAGAGCTTCATATAGTTGAGTTAGAACTTACTTTAAACTTCGAGAACCTTGTATGTCAATAAAACATACAACGCGATCTTTATATTTGATAATACCAACTGAATATGTTACTTTTGGGCCAAAGTTGAACAGCAATTCAGTAAACCAAACTTCTGTGGCGTGGCTGGTAACCAGTGACGATGATCTTATTGCGAAATGTTGGTGTTTCGTGTCAATCGAAGTTGAAGCAAGTCATAGACTATAGCGCACGGTAATCGTACGCGATAGCTATGGTCATGCTATAAGCAAGCGAACTGAGCAGTACCGTATACACTGTGCACACAGACTTCATGATACGGCTAGGCCTAACTTATTACACCGTTATAGGCCTAGCACTGCAGTAGCAAGGGAATCTAAGTTACACGGCAAGTTACTCGGCTCTGCGTTATGACCATGTGAGTGTAGATCGGATGGATTCCATGGAATATACCTTCAATTTCAAATTGTTTTGCGGTGTCTCCCCTGCGCAGTCCCCAAAACTACACTACTCTGGCCTAAGTGAAAATAGGCTAGGCCTAGATCTATTGTGTTGTGTGTACTGTGTAAGTGTAACATGTTAACACTAACAGTAATATAGGCTGATGAGTGATACTCAGTCAAACTAAGTCATAAGCTTTGGCAACAGGGCAATTGACTAGGCCTAGACGTCTAGACTAGTATAAGCCTAATCAAATACTTAAGTACCAGGCTAGCATATTTTCCAAATAAGGCCAGTAACACTAACAGTGACAGTATAACACTTCCTCCTCCCCCCTGCCCCTCCATCTCATTCCCTTACCTTTCCTCCTCCCCTTCACATATGCATAAGCTGACTCTTTTAAAGACCTGTTGAGTGTCTGTATGTATTAATAAACTAGCTATTTTAATCTTACCCTTTCTCTGATTCCTCAGAAAGTGAACCAATATGTCTGTTTCTGGCAAATATGTCAACCGCAAGCTGTTGCAAAATGTTCTCCATCATGTCGATACACATAACCGACTCATGGAGGAGAAGGATATGTGGAACAGCAAAAGAAATCAAAGAGAGGGTAGCAATGCTTCTGATTACGATCAAAGGATGTAAGTACCGCCGTGACATAACACTCATTCTCAAATCTCAGTACCAGTAATAAACAATTGCAAACCACATTTTAAAGGCATTGAAGACTCACCCCAAACCGCCTGTGGCCATCTGAAAAAGTTAACTTTCCGTTGCTTGCAAGTGACGTTTTGTTTGTGTCGCTACAAAATGCAGACAGTAATGAAACGTGATACCTTGTTATCTTTAGCAGGACCTGAGATGTCCACGGCTGTATGGTTTGTACACTGTGCTGTGGGTATTGACCGCAGCTGTATGTACTGACTGTACACTAGTTTCTAATTACCGACGGTAGCAAGCTGTGTGTGTGTGTGTATTTTCTGGGATCGATGGTGGTGACTAACATTTCTGTTACACCTCATTCGAAACTAGGTCAGATTACCGGCATTAGACGTTTCTTTTTGCCCGAGTCTTCACACCCTTTAATTATCTCCCTGAAGTTTCTTGGTGTCCAAACGGACCGTGACTTTTTAAATTGTGACGTCAAATCATTACGATTGTCACGCAGCATTTAAATAAACTGATGATCTTGATTGCAAACAGGTACAATTTTTGGAGAGCATGCCAGCAAATGTGACGTGCACAGCAATTTGTTGTCAGTGCTATCACTGTAGTTATGTGTACATTCTTCACATTGGGTTCATTTTTGTGTGGTTATTGCTTTGTGAATGTGTCACACACAGTAGTAAATAAGAATATTCATTTTGCTTTATCATCTTCTTTTCGTGGAGGGGTTCATCCGAAAGGAGAAGATCGTACGGCAGAATGAGATGTGATGATAATGAAACTAAGAGCACAACTCGAGACATTGTTAAACTGAAAGAAGAGATGGGGAAGTATGTCAAAGTATTATGTTGTAACAAAACATTTTGAATAAATCTCTGCTAATTTTACCAAGTTTATCAGTTTCTGTTCATTGCTAAATGCCTGTTAGTCATAGTAATAACATCCTCAAACATTTTTTTTCTCCAAATGAAATTAATAATTTAACAATTTAATATAGTAATTAAAATGTCATCCCAATCTTTAAATGCTGTTGTCCGAAACTTGTCTTGTATTTAAGTATTATTCACATCCAAACTGAGTAAATTAGAATTTTTCAAAATTTTCAGAATCTTTTCATCCTTATTTAAGATACAGTAGCAATTAATTTTTTTTCTCCAAAATCTGCTTGAAGTAGAATGAGAATAGGTAAAATGAGAGTAATTCTTTGGTGATTTTTCAGAAACTTATTTTGATCCAGAATCCTAAGAAGGTCGTCCTTTTGCCTTATTGCATCTAATGTTTAGTTTTAAGTATTAATATTTAACAAAAAAGCAACTATGGCAACTGATCTGGAAAATTGTCAAGAAACCTTGAAATAACAGTTGTTTATTTTCACCGAAACATTTACCTTTTCCATCATTCTTACTGTTCGTGTCCACGCCATTGATCAACACAAGCAGGGTAGGAAATAAGCAAGGGCTAAGGGCAATTAAGCCCAAAACTAGCCCTAAAAAATTACCAGGAGGGCGATTTTGTCCATGGATACATATAGTGTAGTGAAATCAGTTTTGGAGCAAACTTTAGCTCCATCAGTCCCAAAAAAGCCCTCCTCAGCCAAAACTTATTTCCTACCCTGAACACAAGACTACATGTCGTGTATAGGTTTTAAATATTGCACACTTCCAAGGATCTTGTAGAATGTGTTGATCATGAAACTACCGTACATCTCTTCCCAACATTCTCTACCGGTCTCCTATTTTTGACTACCATAGGTGGAACCACACTGGTTTCATGGAGTTGTATCCAGATGAGTTTCTCAGCAGGCAGAGTATGGATGAGTTGAGCAATGGTGAAGAAGAAGATGGAGGCAGTATTAAGAAGAAAGGAAAAAAGAAAAGAAGAAAAAGGTATGGTACAGATTGGTCACAAACTTGGATCATGTCAGTAACCTGTTTAATGTGGAGATGCCTGAAAGATCATGATCAAATTTATGAAGACTCTGTATATCAAGGGATTTTCAATGATTCTTTTCTGTGAGGGCCTGAGAAAAACATTTGTTGAAGTAAATTGGGCTAGACAAAATCAAAATCTCTCGATACATGTAGATTAAGCAATTTGCAGGGAATTAAGTATATGCAAACCAGATAAGTTCAAGATTGTGGGCTGATTTTACTTTTGAAAGCTGGACTGAAGTATTTTGTTATTTTTTTGTAGCCCTGACTTGCTCCACCCCCTCCCCCCTCCTCCCCTCCCTCCTCAGGTTGCCTATTTATTTAGCAGGGCTGTAACTGAGCCCATTAGGTCCAAGTTGATGCTAAAGCACAAGCTTGTAGGTCTTATAGTATCATGCAATTCAACGTGATCATTTGTAAAATGGAACAAACGTGCCATCTAGAAAAGGATCTATACTGTCCCTAAATTGCAATATTTAACTTTGTTTTTGTCTAAAATCTTTCTAGTTTTGCATTTTACTAAAAAGTTTGGGTTTTGCAGAGCTATTGAGTAAATTCATTTCCTTTTTTTCATGTCATCTTCCATGATATTTTATAGGATGCTACCCGTCAAATTCTGCGTCGCAGTCGGTTTATGATATTGCTGCTTTCATTTTTTTTAATTCTGTTTGTTCGCGCAGGAAGAACAGCGATAGCAATGGACTGGATAAAAGGAAAAGAAAGAGAACATCAGAGAAAAAGTTGAAGAAAGATTCGGCAAAAAAGCCTAGACGCTCCGATCCCAGCGGACATTGGCAAGAGAGAGAACTTACAAGGGATGCCGTATTTGAAAAACCCCACAAAAGGAGGAAATCGGAAGACCGGACGAAACGAAAGAAGGAAAAGCGAAAAGACGATTCCAAGCGAAAGGATAAATCTAAGAAACACAAGAAGAGGCGGAAGAAGATGAAGCCAGATGTCGAGAAATGAAGACAGGGAGATGCAATGATGGTTTGATGTACTGTAGAAGTCTGATGTACTGATAAAACTACAAGATAAATTATTACTTCATACTTCAGGGTCTTTCCCTTATTTTTATATAAAAACGTAAGAGTTATTTTTTGAGCCGCAATGTTTATTAGTAGATTAGAGTCTACAGGATCATGAACAAAGGGTTTGAGACTGGAGGGTGAGAGGTCACAGGTAAAGACTAATGTAAAGTGGTGTTGATATTGTCACTGATTGTGGCACCAATGCCCCACCAATGTGATAATTATTGAGTTCCCTAGCACCCTAAATTCCCCTCCAGAGCCTTTCAATTCTAAGCTACAGTTCAATGTTTCAACATTTTCTGGGTTATAACAACTAGCATTTTTCAGTTTTCATCTAAGATGACAGGCTTGTTCATTCGGGAGGTAAATGAGTAGTATAAAATTCAAATGATTTGTTAAAAGAGGCTGAATATTATTTCTTATGTAACATATTGAATTGTATTACTTGTTGCTTCTATGAAAAGTTTTAAAGTTCTAGTCCTTGTTGTGAAATGTTTTCCAAATGTTATCTTAACTTATTGCCATGTGCACAATTTTTGTTGGGTGGGGTAGGGTGGGATGGGGTAGGGTGGGGTAGGATGGGATGGGCAGGGGGTGATGGGGTAGGGTGGGATATGAAGGGATTGCAACATGCTGACGGAGCAGCAAATATTGAGGTAGAGAATGGAAGGAGAAAAGCAGTATCTTGTTAGATTTCTTTGAGTTTATATTCTATATTTTGTTTATTAACTTCCACACATTTTAGTTTGTATTGATCTCAGGATACCCTGCTTGACAAATGCTATTCCAGTGGCCAAAATAAGTTGTGTATTATTTTCTTGTTAGGAATGGAAGTAACCTCTCTACCTCTTCCAGTCTGAGTTCAGCCGATAGTGTCTGGTCCAGCTCTCCTGTGTAGCTTACCTAAAAACTGCCCACCCTCCCACCCCGATTGAACGCCACCAAATTCATCCATTGTGACATTATGGGCCCACACTACTGTTTTCTATTTATAACCGGGGCTTGTATAATTCACATGCAACATGGGTTTGCAAGGGCGTAGGAACCGGGGGTGCTGGGGGGGCGCCAGCCCCCCCAGTGAAAAATATGGTGGGGCGGAAGTACCTTTCCGCCCCCCCGCTCCGCAAGTCAGAAAACCCCTTTTTCATTTCCAAATGAGAAAAAAATCTCATTTGGAGCACCAAATTGCATCTAAGGCCAGGTGAAAATGCAAAATTATTTACAAAATGGTGTGGCCTGGTGTTGAAGTGTGCTATATTGCACCAAATTGCATCTGAGGCCACCTGGAAATGCAAAAAAATCCCAAAAAAGACCCCTCCCCAGGCCGGCCATCAGTCTTCAGCCCCCCCACTCAAAAGTACCTTCCTACGCCACTGTGGGTTTGCCCAGGACTGAGTGCATTTGTTCAGACTAGGCAGTGTTGGTCGTCAATTGTGGAATTTTGCCGCACACTGCCGGCTGGGAAAACAATGCATACTGAATTTCCTTGACTGAAGCTGATGCTATCTAAAACTGGCAAGTATCTCGATTAGAATCAGATGAAGTCACATCATGTGAGCACACTGCCAACTATCCTCTGTTTTCCATGTAACGATGTTAGAGTTAAAGGGTTGGGTACAGTCGGGCAGTGTGGGACATGCTTGAATAGAACATCTTTAAGTCTGTTCATAGATAACAGAAATCCAATGACATGGATGAGACCAAAGACATATAGGTGTTTCGATGGTAACTGCACCTTTGAGATGTGGTATTGTATTGGGATTTGGTATTGTATTAATTAATATTAATTACTGTAACTTGACTTAACCATCCATGCCACAAAACCATTTTGTCTCATTCTCAGAACAATTACAGATTCAATTCAGGTATTTTTATTTATTTATTTATTTTTTATATGTGATGCTAAAGCAATTTTCCTAAGAGATTTTTGTTATAATTTCAATTTTACTAGAGTAGGATTAAATGTGAACAGCATTGCAGGCATATATCATCCACTTTGATTTGATCCAGTGATCCAGAAATTTTTTAAAGGGTGTCAAGACTTGCGCAAAAAGAAACGTCTTATGCTGGTAATCTGACCTAGTTTTGAATGAGGTGAAACAGAAATGTTACACCACCATCGATCCCAAATAATACGCACACAGATTGCTACCATCGGTAATTAGACACTAGTGTACAGTCAATACATACAGCTACTGTCAATACCCACAACACAGTGTACAGAGCAGTGTGGACATCTCAGGTCTAGATAAAAGATAACAATTAAGGTATCACGTTTCATTACTGTCTGCATTTTGTAGCGACAAGAAGAAAATGTCATTTGCAAATTGCAAGCAACGGAAAGTTAACTTTTTCAGAGCTCGATTGGGGCGAGTCTTCAATGCCTTTAATGTAACTTGACTTAACAGTCTATGCCGCAAAACCAATTTGTCTCATTCTCAGAACATTTACAGATTCAATTCAGGTTTTTTTTATTTTTTTATAAAGCAATTTTCCTAAGTTTTCTTATAATTTCAATTTTACTAGAGTAGGATTAAATGTGAACAACATTCAAGGCAGGCATATATCATCCACTTTGGTTTGATCCAGAAAGTTTTTAAGGGACCCTGGGGAATCAGAAGTACAATAGGAATTCAATCTGAGCTGTGTTATCATGTGCGGCCATATCTCACCATTGAAAGTAACTATGCTGTATGTTACTAGCATTCTATTTTACTTGCCATTTTTCATTCTATTAAGTTGTAAGTAAATAATTTGAAAACAAAAATAATAAAATTTCAAAAGAAAACACCAATTGAGTCGGTTCCTTTGTTTTATTCTTCTTTCAAATGTAATACAAATTTTCTTGTAAATCACAGTTTTTTCTCTTCACAATTCTTTTCCAAATTGATACAATTTGAATAAAATTAACAAAATAATGGTACAGATGAGGTTCAAACATCCAAATGGAATGAATGCTTATCATGTAATACAGAAGGTGTAAATAAAGCAGTCACTGCATATCATTAAATACCACACTTCAAGGCACTGTGAGTTGATAAGAACTCTTTTAATTAGCAGTAAAATCAACTTTTGTTGGCAGAGATGGAGAAATAGATGACTTCACTCAGCAGCAAAAACACTCCTTTCTTGTTCCCATTTTCTTTTCAAGCTTTACAAAAGAATACAAAACATTACTGCATAACTTAAACATTATTAAACATTATTATTTGCACACCTTTGCAAAGAGTAATCAGAATTTGTTCGTTTGAAATATGATGAAGAACTGTTGACGCAAAACAGAATACTTTTGTTTCAAGCTGACCTTACATAGAGCTGACAAATTTGCTTCAAGCATAGCAACAAGTTAGCTATTACTTCACAAAATCTGGTCCCCATTGGTCACCCTCTGGCCATTCTTTGCAATTCAAAATTAACATAATTTTCAATAGACTTCACATTGTAAAAGCATGTTGTCATTCAGAATGCACATTATCATCTAAATCCGTACAAAAAGCCTGTTTCTGGAGATTGTAATTTATACAGAAATGTGGGCATTTTTGCCATTATTCCTGAAACATAGCATTACACTACTTTGAAAGGCCCTCAAAATTACACCTGCTCCTTAACATGTATCGTGTATAGGTCTCTAGATAATGCCCCTTTGATGTCAACATTGGGAGTAAACATTAATACCATATCCATGGGTCACAAGAAAAAAAATGTGGTCACCTTCTAAAGGATTAAACCAAATTCTGATCGATACCCTGTGATTCTGGTAAGATTCAAATCAGTTCCACCCACGTTAAATATTTCCAAACTTTCAATAGTATTCAGACGATTATTTGTATATAGCTGAAGAGCTGAAATCTATTAATTAGCAACTATGCTAATAGGCAGGGTTGTCCATCCTTTTGCAGAGGAGGGCCACATGGAATGATTATGATGGAGGGGGCCGCATGAACCCTACGCTCGATTTTTTGCCCGTAGCCCAAGGCAACAAAATGTGAGCACT
>KN886728.1:58785-69964 GCA_000934455.1 Apostichopus parvimensis
TCAGCAATACTGTACAATTGAGTTTTTATTAGTACTGCAGGATGAATGGCCTGGTTAACCACATACACTGTAGTATATGCTGTATGTCACCACATAGTGTATGTCACATGTAACTGCATAGTGTATGTTATATACTACGTGTATGTAACCGCATAGTGTATGTTATATGTATGTAACCCCATAGTGTATGTTATATATTATATGTATGTAACCTCATAGTGTATGTTGTATATTATATGTTGTAACCGCATAGTGTATGTTTTATATTATATGTATGTAACCGCATAGCGTTTGTTATATATAATATGTATGTAACCGCATAGTGTATGTTATATATTATATGTATGTAACCGCATAGTGTATGTTATATATTATATGTTTGTAACCGCATAGTGTATGTTATATATGATATGTATTTAACCGCATAGTGTTTGTTATATATTATATGTATGTAACCGCATAGTGTATGTTATATATTATATGTTTGTAACCGCATAGTGTATGTTATATATATATCATATGTATGTAACCGCATAGTGTATGTTATATACTCTATGTGTCTAACTGCATAGTGTATGTTATATATTATATGTATGTAACCCCATACTGTATGTTATATATGACACGTTTGTAACCGCATAGTGTATGTAATATATTATATGTATGTAACCGCATAGTGTATGTTGATGGTAGCAGTTGTATACACCGTGTGTCATACTGCACAATTGAGTCTTGTTAATCACATATATGTATATTCCCGCGTTTGTTTCATCTTTTTTGTCCGATGGTTTTTAGGGAGATGCTGGAAATCACGACGGCTTACAAACCGCGTTCACTTGCGAGAGCGATACGACAGGGTTGCTCAACGATGATAAAATAGGAACGGGCGCTCCACCTCCGTACAATGGTAATGATGTAATGTCCAGTCAGGTCCATGTAGAGTACGGTACGTATCAGCTTTATCCAACGGGTGGCGCAGGGGTGATACGCCACTCGTTAAGAAAGGTGGCAGTTACATAGAATTACATAACAATAAATGTGACACTTCTTCAGATCACTAGAGCATAGATAGAAGTTTTCAAATGGAATGGTTTGATAGGGATTTGTCATGGAGAACTGTCTGGTCTTACTCACCATATGTAATAGCTGATGGTTTCTGGACCATCGTGGGAACTGCTGATTTACGTACCATAACTTTATAGATTTTGAGCTAGAAGAGGAGAAGGTTTAGAGTAGTGCTATCCCAACCATATATCTGTTTTTGTCGTGACATCTCCCAATTTCAACAGTCATTTTCTAAAATGCGTAAATCAGATGAGCTCAATTCTCCAGATTTTTAGATCATCACTTTCACTAATCATCTTTCTCATAATTGGCACTACACCTCAAATGAACCTCTTATAGGTCACTGCCCTCTCCTACTCCCTCCTCCCCGCCCTCCCTTCCCATTTTTCTACTGGATACACTAATTCTCTGATTATTTTTAATTCATTTGTAATTTTATACTGTTTCACTGCCTTTGTTTTTGTTTTTCTTTGTAGAGAAGCCTCCATTTAGGTGGTTGGACTTCTTCCCAAGTTTACTAAACCTTTGGGCTTTGATCGTGAAGGACCTCATTAAGATGGTACGCACTCCAGGGTAAGGACCTTTAAAGTAACGCCGTGACTTTGTTCAATTTCAATTTTTTAATTTCTTTATTCCAGTATATATTACAAAATTTATAAATAGGACATAGAAGTTTGTATGAAAGCAGTCTTTTGCGCTAGCCCCGTACCTTAAACAAACATACATAGTATAAAACACACTAACACAGCAGTTGAGCAAACTAAGCCACCCATCATAGATTTTGTTCACATTTGATCTGTAACATTTTGTCACCCAGGTACTTTGTGATTAGTATTAATATTAAACTTGCAAAATTCAGAAATTTTGACTTCGGCTCTTTTTTTGAAATGGAAAGACATTTGACTAGACAAGGCGACTGAACTACACTGTTGTGGGATTTCAACATTGAATCATATCCAGACAGTTTTCAAAATCAACTAAATTGTAATACAATCATGACTGAACCTTGAGTACCTGATGGCGTGGTGTGTAGTGATTAGAGTGTCCTCCCCTCCCCTCCCCCCCCCCCTGCAGGTACCCGTTTTAAATCCTCATCAGGAACCAGATTCAATCAACTTATTAAAAATTTAACTGAAGCCTTTGTGGATTTGATATTTTGCTTTGGGAAGTGGAGTTTCTGTTCTATCACGGTTCGAAATAGATTTTCTCACCATTAGCTGGGCTCCAGTAAAGATGATGATGGTGAACAGGGTGCCCCAAACTCCCCTCCCTCAGTATTTGAAGAAGTGGTCAGATTTTGAGGTGTTTGCTTCATCTGTAAAATGGGGATATTATTGATGGTCACTGCAGCTTGATTAGCATCATCAGGTCTGATAACTATACTGGTTTGCCTGTTTGTTCCTCTCTCTAATTAAAATGGAGAAGAAGGCTTGGTGTAAGAAAGTCTTAATCCCAAGATAGATAAACACGGACAGGATTCCAAATCAGGTTCTTGTTGGCTTCCTAGCTATTTTGGAGAGCTAAGTAATCACATTGTTCACTGTGGATGTAACTTCCTATCTGTGCTCTGGCCTTCGGCGTGATAATTCTAAAATCTTTGACATAAAGATCTGCTTTATTGGCTCCAGTTATAGCACGCTATAGCCAGGAAAGTTCTGTGATTATGTAATCGACCTGCCACAGTCGTAGATCGACCTCAGGCCCTACAATTAGCCCTGCACACCTTCTTAACACCATTAGGCTCTTTGTGTAAACACTGTGTGGAAATATGTTCATGTCTACAGTGTAGTTAATCATACAGCGTTCACACAAAGACCCTCATCCAAGAAAAAATATGTGGCAGGCCTTGCAGACTAATTGGTTAAAAGAGGTCATTTTACGACCAAGCCAGGTCAATTACGTAATCTCCAGAAACTTTTCCATGATAGCGTGCTATATTTGTGGTCTACACAACTTCATTGGCTCCCTATCAGCTACAGAATTCAGTATAAACTACTTCTTCTCACCTTTTGTGCTCATCATATGGAACGGCCTGTGTACCTGTCACAACTTCTCTGACCATATATTCCAACTCGCACACTTCGTTCCTCCAACAAACTGGATTTAACTGTTCCTAAACCACGCTTGAAGACCTATGGTTACAGAAGCTTAGAATACTCTGGCTCCTATCTCTGGAACAAGTTACCAGATCACATTCGAACATGCTATAAACTTTCTACATGCATAAGTCTCCTTAAGACCCATCTTTTCACCTGTTCTTTTGTAAATTAATCTGCTTTCTTTGTAAAGCGCCTTGAGCAGTGACTTTTGACGACTGATTTGGCGCTATTTAAGTCTCATTTATCATTATTATTATTATTATTACTACACAGCAGACCTTTATTACCGTGTTGCTATTTGTCATATCTCTCTCCTCAGTTTCATTTGCATTATTGTTTACCGTTGAATCACGACTTCAACAAATACACCTAGCTTTGTTTTGTTTTTTTATTCTGTTTTCCTTTCTTCTGTTGCTAGTGGTCTTGCCTTCCAGTTTCTCATACCAGTGTTAGAGGTCTGCCTCTTCTGCCTCTGTGTGGGTGTTCCTCCCAAGAATCTGCCGATGGCCGTGGTCAATAACGACCAACCTCCGTTTCTCTTCCCTCACCTCAGCGAGAGGTATCTCACGTACCTAAGCAACGAAACCATTACAAAGGTAGGGGTATATGACATATCATATATGATAATTATAATAATAATAATATTTGTTTTATATATTGCGCTTTACACCAGCGATAGGTCTCAAAGCGCTTTACAGACGTTATATTACCCCTGGTCAATGATAACCTGTCCCAGAGACAATCCCTCCAGTTGGCAGCAGTTATATACTGCACCCAAGGACAAGTTACCTCACAGGTACCCATTTTGCCCCTGGGTGGAGAGAGGCAAGTGAGATGAAGCATCTTGCCCAAGGACACAACGTAATGAACTAGGCAGGAATCGAACCAGCAATCCTTTGGGTCACGAGTCCGATGCATTAGCCAATTGGCCACCACGCTCTCTATAAATAGTAATATATTCCCCCTTACAGGCTCTTACATTAAGGTATTGGTATTATTGTCTATCTTTAGACAATTGGAGATTTGTAATATCCTTATAGCTAATACTCTTTCTTAGGAATAAATTATATTCTATTTTTTTGTATTTTCTTGTCTCTTCAGAATGTACTTTTTTGTGAAGCTCTGTCCCATTTTACAACCTACACAACTTTGCCATTTTCTATGCTCTAAACGTTCAGTATCTTTGATTCTTTTGCTCTTTTGTAAATGGGGAAGAATAAGTGATTAAATTAATTAATTAATGTATTACATTTTTCTTGTAACATTTTTTTTGTCATACTTTGTACCTTTGTTATACTTTGTCAGTTTGTATTTTGGGGATACCTCACTTACAAGTTCTTATGAACTTTTTGAGGATCCCCACAACCATATACTTTGTATGTATATACTTGAATTATGTAAAATGTTGATAACGTTGGTGGTTGAAATATAGTTGAACAAACATTAATTACTCTAGACAGTACCCTCTGGGATGGTTTACTTGTTATATATTTAACGTAGTTGCATGATCCCTCAGAAAAGATGTTTCAATCTTGTTTTCACAGAAATATGTTGCGAATTACACTGAAGCCTATGATAATGCTTTGAACGGTGACTACTGGGGAATTATTCATTTTGAAAAGAACTATTCCAGGGCTCTTGTCAACAGGTAATTTTGTCTTACTCTAACATTTGGATGTGCCTGCTTTGAAAACTTGAAAAGACATTTTTGTGTCAGCTAAGAACTTTGCATCCTCACCCTTACCGAATTGTGTATTATTCATACACTGTTGCCATTACACCAAAGGTTATGCCAGTACACGAAATATGATGTCCCCACAAAGTAGTAACTTTTGTGCTTTGACACCTTAACTTACTTGCAATCTCTATATATCTATTTCCCTGCTGGGATGGGGGGGGGTGGGAGGGGGAGAGTGGGGTAAGGGGTACCAGCCAGAGGTAAAAAAATACCTTGTATACACTTTAACTAGGGATAACACGTACCACATGATACAAACCAAGATTTTGGTAGGGAAGGGATTTCAACAGAAATTATGGCTTTTTTCCTGTGTATAAATACAAATAATAGCTAACTGTTAAACAAGCCAGAATAGACCAAAAAGATATTTATTAAAAAACAAATGTGTAATTCTATTTATGTATGACTTTGGCTTTTGTGTTACTGTCATACCTTAAGTGGAAATCTGGCAAATTCCAAAATGTAACTTTTATATATATTGTTTTCCATAGATTCCTGACTGATGCCACAGACAATTCAACGCTAGATTCTAGTCTTATATATATCAACCTTGATATGTCGAGTAAGTAAAATAATCAGACTTTGTTAAGAGAATATGGAGTTAAACTGAAAGAGGCATCGCTGGCTGGTTCAGTAGGGAATGCCTGTAAAAAACGACAAAAAACTGTTAAAAAAAAAAATTTTGCCATAAACTTATCGATACCATAGCATCTTATCATAAATGGTCACAACACTTTTCATAGTTTTTTTGAGTTTATAAGTTTTGTAGCCTTTTGAGCATATTTCTACCAAACTTTGTTTTCCATTTCAAGGTAAGCAAACAAAGAAATATTTAGTAATGAAACAGCAAGCTGAAGTTGGGTCTCTCTGATCTGGATTTGGAAGCCTCTTGATGTTTCATTACTCTGCAGCTCGTTGTGGTTCGGGAACGAGTAAAAGGAATGGATATGCTTAATAGTTGTGTTAACTCTGCAATGAAAATTCTCTTGCCATGCAAGTTTGAGAAGTGTCAAGTTTTTGCGTTTTGTTTTCAGATCAGCAGATAGCACTGTCCCTTCAGCAGGAGCTTCTAACCAGTTATGAGGTAAATTATTCATTTAGCTCATTTATATTCATTGATATTTATTTAGCTCTTAATAGTGGGAATTTTGTAAAGTGATTGGAACATTTCCTTTCAATATTACCGTTTGTTTACAACTAATTACTCTTAGCAATCTAGGCTGCTTTATTTTCCTTCTGTAAGCTCAGACAGAACATGAAAAGCATTCCATAAATATTGCTTGAGGAGTTCCAGTTCTGTATCCACACGGTAAATTGACGTCTTACAAGCCAAATTAGTCAAAGCAGACTGAATATTCAATAGCTAAAACAAGGAACCAACAGGTGTGATTGGTGATTCTGCTTATATCTATGCATATTCATATATTAAGCTTTGGAATTAATATAGATTTGATTTACGACAGACACTCCTGAATTTATTACTCTACTGGGCTGCTATGAGGACAAGATTCAGGGCAGGGTGTGGGGGGGGGGTTTGATTGAGTCACTCTTTCACTGACAGTCACAGGCCCAAAGACCTCTAACTCGAACAGTCGAAATAATACAAAAGATAAACACAGATGACTTTTGGAGCTCTAATGGTCGAGATAATTCATTGAACGAAGATGTCCAATACATGAGAGAAGAACACCAATATAATAGCCCCACCCTCCCCCCACAAAGTGAGAGGCCTTTAAGCATGACCTCTCTCAGTCATTGCTTAAGAGAACTCCAAACAAATCATACAACCACACTATGAAATAGCTCATATCGAAATATATTCTTCTGATTTTTGAATATCGCAACAACACTAATACCTGAAAATGTTTCTTGTTTGGTTTCCCGAAAGGGAAATCTATGTAGTCACTCTTACCGACCTTGCAAAGACAGCAATGACTATAAGGCTTTAATTACTCTTTCGGTTGGATTCATCCAACACTGCTACATACAGAAACGTTGTACTCAAAGCCCAAGCCAAAGTGAATTATTCAGGTCACACATCCGGAGTCTATGCAGACTAAGTTCTTCAATACTGCCCTCATTACTTGTCGGGAGACATTTCATAATATAGTTTTGATTTTTTTTCTTTGGCAGGACTTTCTGCATGATCTATTGATACAGTACGATACAAACCCAGAACTTGGCAAAATTCCAGTCTATGTGAGTTTTACGACCAGCTGAACCAAAGCTTGATATGTTATTAAGCACCTTCAGGGCTGTCTTTTTATCATTTTTTTATTCTATCATACACCTCTAAAAATAATCCCATAATAATGACAGAAAATATTAACATGAAATTTCGTCATATTTTAATTGACTGTAATTAAAACAATTCAAATTAGAGGACAGATAATCTTAACATTGTTGGAATTATTTTGAAGTAAGTGTTCAGAGGGGTAAATATATGTTAGACTCTTGGCAAAACAAATGCATGGTGTATCCATGCATATGTGGACAGTTTCTATGGCAGTGTCTAACCCTCGTGAGGCAGCAGTTAGAAGGAGAAAAAAATGAGAGGTGTAAAATCAGCTACCTTCAATATGTCAGGTTGTGGGAAAAGTGCAGTGAAATATACCAAGCTGGAGAGGGTAGATATGGTGGCTGTTGGAAGAGTATATAATAGGGCAGAATTGAAGGAAGAGATCTTCATAACAATATCTAAAACAGTGAGATGTTTCATTATTTCATTTTAATACCTTCCTCAATATCTGGACTAGTTTGGAGGTTATTAATACAATCGGTGATATCAGCAATTTTATAAATGAAAAAAGAAGAAAGAAAATTAGAAAATCAGGGTTTAGCAGGGTGGTTTGGAGGAAAGAATCACCGTTCCTAATTTATTTTTTCAAGTTTGTGCTTTTCTTGACAGATTGATGATCCCATATTTGGAAGTGCTGATGACACATTCACAGATTTTATGGCACCCGGCGTTGTCCTTACGTAAGATTTTTCTTCTGATACGATGAGCTCATTCAATTGAACTACTCGGCCGCTGCCTGGCACTTTCCATCGGATAATTAAACGCTTAAATGGGACAAAGTTAATACTTACAGGTTGTGTGTTGACATAGTACAATTCTGTTCACAATAATACTGTGTGAAAGGCAGATTGTGTATTGAATGTCACGTTTTTAATCAGCACCCTCTGTTCGCCCCTTACAATGTCCCCTTGGCCCCCCTCTCTTACCCCAATACACTCCTCACCCACCTGTGAGACTGACAAATATTCACAAACAGACACATCATATGTTGTACTGTTACAAAGTTTGTCAATTCTGAAAGGTTTGAAATTTCGTACTTGTTTCTCCACAGAATCGTATTTTTCTTGGCAGTCGGCCTATCGGCGCTGACTTTTGTCACAGAGAGAAAAGAAGGCTTACTGGATAGATCTTGGGTAGCTGGTAAGATTATCTCTTGATTTTTGTTGATGTTGCTTACACATCCATGTAATTGTTGCACTCTTTGGACAGTAAAAAGAAGACCCAAAATGTCAGAACCTCAACTCTTTTTGCAGTAGATAATCAGTAAGACCACAGTCTGTTCACCCTTATAAGACAATGTGACAGGTCTTAGATCTACGATATTGAGGAATTGTGTGGTAAAGGACTTCAATTAATGCTTACCATTAGTTCATAAACTACAATAATTCCTACACCCCCCCCCTTATTAAACTTATTTGTGTCAATAGTGAAATACAAATCATCCATGGGAAATGTGTTTGTTTATGTTAAATGTAACAAATATTGTTAGACATCTCTTTATTCAGCTTTGCGTGGAAGGGATTTGTTTTGGTATATTTTTGTCCTGAGTGGAGGAAATTAGTTAAATTAGAAATTAATCAACCATCCTGCCCCGGGCAAAGCTAGTTAAGGAGGTAAACAAAGGTTACTTGATCATCCCATGTATATTCTAGTACCAACTACAGGAAATCTGGAATTTATTCAGGTTGTAACATACAGAATACTAAATATTCTACATAACTTACATCTCATTTACATAACGATTACTATAACTTGTTTATAGTTCGGTATAATTATCATTTTCTGTTTCTTCTTCTTTTATTGTTATTAATTAGTCTTTCTAATTATTCCTTGACTTTGTTTTAAGGGGTTACTACTGGTAAAGGCCTTCCTTAGTCAGTGCTCCTCCCCCTCATGGTGTGTATGTACCTTACATATATTCTATCTTACCACTGACTGTGTGTGGAAAGTTAATCTTAATCTCTGAAATACTGGATATTAATTAATGTCAATTAAAATGAATGACTGTATCCTCTTGTAGGTGTGACTCCATCTATCTGTCAATCTATCTATATCAATCTATCTCTGTCTATCTCTCTGTCTGTCTCTCTGTCTGTCTGTCTGTCAATCTATCTATATCAATCTATCTGTGTCTGTCTGTCTATCTATCTCTGTCTGTCAATCTATCTCTGTCTGTCAATCTATCTATATCAATCTATCTATATCAATCTATCTTTATCAATCTATCTCTGTCTATATCTCTGTCTGTCCTCTTGTAGGTGTGACTCCATCTATCTGTCAATCTATCTCTCTGTCTGTCCGTCTGTCTATCTCTGTCTGTCTATCTCTGTCTGTCTATCTCTGTCTGTCTCTCTGTCTGTCTGTCAATCTATCTCTGTCTATCTCTCTGTCTGTCCTCTTGTAGGTGTGACTCCATCTGAGGTTTTGATTGCTCATGTCTGCACACAGTGTCTCATCATGCTGGTACAGATGACTTCTGTCATCATCTTCATCTTTGTAGTCTTTAAGGTAAGAAAAAACTACTGCAGAGCAATGAGTTAACAATGATAGGAGGGACTATGGGTAGGGTAGGGGGATAGGGTAGGGTAGGGGGTAGGGTAGGGTATGGGTATAGGTACAGGGATAGGGTAGGGGAGGGTGTGTTATGTCTGCACACAGTGTCTCATCATGCTGGTACAGATGACTTCTGTTAACATCTTCATCTTTGTAGTCTTTAAGGTAATAAAACTTACTGCAGAGCAATGTGTTAACAATGAGAGGAGGGGCTTTGGGTAGGGTAGGAGGATAGGGTAGGGGGATAGGGTAGGGGTATAGGTATAGGTACAGGGATAGGGTATGGGAGGGTGTGTTATGTCTGCACATAGTGTCTCATCATGCTGGTACAGATGACTTCTGTTATCATCTTCATCTTTGTAGTTTTTAAGGTGAGAACAATTACTGCAGAGCAATGGGTTATTAATGAGAGGAGGGGCTTTGGGTAGGGTAGGAGGATAGGGTAGGGGGGTAGGGTAGGGGTATAGGTACGGGGATAGGGTAGGGGAGGGTGTGTTATGTCTGCACATAGTGTCTCATCATGCTGGTACAGATGACTTCTGTTATCATCTTCATCTTTGTAGTCTTTAAGGTAAGAACAATTACTGCAGAGCAATGAGTTAAAAATGAGAGGAGGGGATATTGGTAGGGTAGGGGGATAGGGTAGTGGGTAGGGTAGGAGGATAGGGTAGGAGGATAGGGTTGGGGAGATTGTACAGATTTATTTGTGTGTTAGATATAAACAGGACAATGATTAATTAACATCTGTTACTTGAATAATATTCATTACATATAGATATGTAAGTAGCCCTTATATATATATAGTTTTTGGGGAAGGGGTGGGGGGTCATTGTGGTGGAAGCTTGAGTATTATTAACTTGTTGTCTTCTCACACATATGAATTCAAGTTTTATTTTCAAATTGCTTGAAAATTTAAGATGTTGTTAAACAATGTTGTTTCACAAATGAATTATTTTTGATCCCCTTCCACCCACTTGCTATCCATTGCAAATAAGATATGCTAGAAAGTAAAAATAATGGCCACTCCTACTGAGCCTTCAACAAGCATAATATTTCCATCCTCAACATTGTTTACTCTCCCTGAGACATGAAATTGGTTAAGTAATCCTGAGTGCCTTGGAATATTGTGTTACATTGTTCCAACATCCAGGAATGTACTTTGAGAACTTTCAGTGGCCTACACATTTTGGGTTCTGTCAAATCAGTTATACCAGCTTACACAGTTGATGGAGTAGGCTAGACATGTTAAATGTAATATATAGTATTATACAACTAATTATATTCCGGCCATTTGATTGGTCAATTGCTCGTCGATTGCATGCAAAATCCGCTCTATTGCACGCTATGAAATAGAACCATGCGTTATACTTTTTTGATAGCACTTTTTTCAATGGTAAGAGAGCAGAGAAACCTGTCTGTTCAAAA
>KN886729.1:0-18138 GCA_000934455.1 Apostichopus parvimensis
CACTTCCACATGTTTATCAGGTGTCTAGTTTATATTTATGAACTATCGATTCTGTATTAGCTTCAGTCCTTTTATTTCCCATCTACATCACTGAACAACTCCAGATAGCTTTAAAATGTTTGTTTGGTTTAGTGGAAGTAAAACATCAATCCCCTCTTAGGGCTGTGTAAAAATGGTAAAAAGGGAAAGCTGATAAGTTAAGCCTTATACTGTAGGTCAAAGTACCTCATTTCTGGAAAATCTCACTACGATTAGATAGTTGCGACGTAACCTGTAGTGGAAAAAGTAAATCAGTGAAGTTTATGTATATGAATGTTTCATTCCACTTCAGTGATTGGTCTGCACTTTGTAAACCCTTATTTCTTGTAGACATCAACTTTGCAAGTTTTTGTTAATTCATTTGGCAGGTTTTGGTGGAACAAGAAGACGTTAGGGTGACTTTGATGCCTAACATCGGGAACATGGCTGAAACCTGCCTTAAGCACTACCGTTTATTAGAGTAAGGTGGAATAGGTAATGTGTCAAAAAGTAGGAAGCTGAGGGGCCTGCAGCTTAATACAGCCTGGCTGCATACAACATATTTTCTTGTTTTCTGTCACGGTAATCTCTATTGTTTGATATTGTTCCAGCTTTGCTGCAGCTTTTCTCTTTGATTGACGGGGTGCCTTAATGACATTAATTATAACTTTGTTTATCGCTGGAATTGACTGGGGGGAATACTGTTATTACTTTGGTGTTGGTGTAAGATATATATTCAAGACACAGCACCATACTTTGTCTGAACCTATGACACTAAACAGAACAAATGCTCGTGCTAACATACTTGTAATATTTAGGGCAGATTAATTTTGTGAAGGAAACATACTCAGGAGCTGTTAGACTCATCATAGCCATTGAAAGTAGCTATATATTTCTAAGTCCAACCAGATTCCCACCAATTATTAGTATAATGGTCTGTGTGAAGGCTTTCTTGTAATGCACAGAACAGGGAAGGGAGGGGGTGTTAGTGTAATGTACTAGTATAATATAGTTTCTCAAGATTTTGTACAATTCCTTCCACATTTGATGATGAAACATTTTGCCTGTGAATCTATGAACCTGATAAGGGACTATGGTTGTGCATTTTCAAACTTTGAAAGTTCAACACAAAACTTCACAAGTGAGACATGAGTATAAGAAACTGAAAGAACTACTTACTCAGGTTAATATCCATACAGTGGAATGTTACTCTCTGGAATGAATCTTTAAAGAATGTTAGTATGATATCTCTCTTTTCAATTATTTATGGAAATGAAATTTGTCCTAATTTTTGGATATCAGGGTCTCAGACCTGTGAAAGGAAAACTACAACAATATGCACAGTATGCCAAACTTTAAGTTTTGGCAGTATGTTCAGTTCAGCAGATTCCAAAAGAATATCTTATTATTTTGAAATAGTCAACAAATCAGAGGGTAGAAGCATTCAATGGTGGTAGGAGAATAAAGTGTATAGGGAAGAAAGGTGTGTTGATTTAGTGCAACAGGTTTATTTAGTGCAACAAACAATGACATTTACATCATTGGTTTCTGATTTCTAGTTTGTACGATTTAAGCATGTAGATCCAAAAGCACAGATGACTTATCATTTCTTCATTTTCTTATGGTTACTCATAAAGCTTGTTTGGAGTAAATAATGTTATCCTGTGTATATCATTTAGATAACACTACATATTGTTAAGTTTATTAATAAGGATAGGTGGTCTGTTGTATATATTTTATGTAATGGTGTATAAATCTTTTTCAGGCTTTGAACCTTATTTTAGAATCAAGTTTTTGTATTTCGATATGAAAGAAGAATATATTCAAACATAAGACAATATTGCTGTATCCTCCTCTTTCGGCATTGATTTCATTTTTGATTCCTAGGAATCTATGTGATGGTGATGCTGTTTGTGTATATGTGTATGTATGTGACAGTTGCTTGTAAGTAGTTACTCAAAAAGTTAATGATGGATTAACTTCATATTTGGTATGTAGATCTGTCTTATTGAGTGCAAGAAGCCTATCGTTTTCTGTGTAGTTCAGTGGTCATTTGGGGTCAACAGAGGTCAAAGTCTGAAAACTTTGTGAAATACGATAATTGAAAAAGTACATCTATGTTGAACTTTATACATGGTATGCAGATTCAGCTGTTTATTAAAAGAACCCTCTCAAACTTGGTGGAGGTCAGAGGTCATTAGCAGTCAACATTTAAATGAAAGTCTGGAAAGCTTGAAAACAGCACAAGAAGTACATCTTTCTTGAAATTAATAGAATCCTATTGAAATTGGTAGAGGTCAGATGTCACTTACTGGTTTGGGGATTTACAAGCGATGTTACTTAAATGACTCAACCTTTCATCCTAAACTACATGAAACATTTTAGCACCATGCCCCCACTTCATGGGCCCCGCCCACTTCCTCTCCCTTCTGGAGCTACCCAAATAAGGCAACTAACAAGATCCACGGTAAGGGTGGGCAGGCTAGAAAAGGAGAGGACTGTTATAGACATTGCGAGCTCGATCGATCCACAGGAAACCCCACTAATAATAACGTAATAATAAGTAGGTGGAATAAGGTGAAGTGAGTCTAATGCTATGTGTGGCAATGAACACTACATGAACTGATACACTTCCCTCCCAATATGTGTGTAGAGGGATCACCTCAGAATACTTGGTTTGTAGAGAGTCTGGCCGGTGAACCTTCTTTGGAGAAGAGCACTGGGTCCAAGGAGTCAGCGTACATTTGAGGCTCTCAGACAATTGAGCTCCCATCCTAGATGTTGTCTGTAGTAATGTGATGCTTAAATGTCCTGTTAGATGTGTAAAAATAGGTCCTGCATGTGGAGGTGGGAGAGACGGGTAGGAATGGTCGCTAGTAAATCGCCAGACCAGTAAGGTTGGGGAATATACCTCTCACCTGTCTACCCATCAATATATGTGCTGAGTGGCACTGCTATGATTGTGTGAGACCCAACGGGAGGGACATACCTAAAGGAACTCCCATGATGCAAAGGTGCAGGTCAAGTAGGAAGCCATGAGGGAGGTGTTATTTAGATTTATTTGTATTGGTATCATTCAAAGTCTGCAATATAGAACTATATCTACCAGACTAGCCATCAATCCCAGTAGATGTAACCAGGCCCTAAATTGCCGTGGAAGACTGGTTGTCAAGTATCAACCGAGCTGCTGTGGGTAGCTGTGATACCCTTTCGCCAGTCGTCCAAATAGATGGACAGCAGTACTTTGCGGCACATCTTCGCCATCACCGCAAGTGGAGACAAACAGAAGACACAAACTTGTAACTTACTATGACGTACAGTAGTTGAACACCAAGAACCTCTGACACATACAGTAATTCGTTTGTGTAGGTTAGCACCCTTCAGATTCACCGTCGACTCCCACATGCCCTTTCTGAAGGATGGTACAATGATCGAGAGATTCTCAATCTAAAATTGTTTTAATCCTACGAAGGACCCACTGGTTTGGGAGCCTTCCATGCCTGACTTGCATTCTGTCATCCCCATCCAGAACCTGAATTCCTGAAGAGAGGTGACTGGAGTCTACATGTCTTTCCTCAGTCTCATCCTGAAAGCAGAGCAGATGTGCTAGGTCTGGCATATGATCTAGAGGTCGCAGCCACGGTTGACAGCATCCTAGCATAACTGATCTTGTTACAGGATTCCTTTCTCAAGCAATCCTGCACCGCAGTTGCAAACTGGCCATAAATATATCTTCCCCAGCCAAGATGAGTCACATGCACCTTTCTCAAGAATCACTCGCAGGCCATATCATGGCGGAAAAGGCGTTGAGGTGTCTAGCCTCCACAATCTTAACCGATATCTGGTCAAATAACTACCTCACCAGCATACCCAACAGCAAGAGGATCTGTGATGCTGTGGCCCATGACAAGGTCTGGTCTAACTGCGATCACCAAAAGGAACGTAGTCTTGCAAAACATGTACCTGTTTCTTTGAATTATAGATTCGGAAGAGAAATGGGTAATGTCCAGGAAGTGGGAGCGTAGTGCTAAACCGTTCCAAACCATGTTGATAAGGTTGATAGGAAAGTGCATATGTTGACAGGGTAACAGGTAGAAGGGGGAAACTTATATAGAGGAAAGTATCAGGGCTACATGCATATATTAGTTAATTTAATAATCTATGGCTACAGGTTGATGAACTTACTGTCATTATACGATACTAGCTAACGTTTGCTGGGTCGGGCCAGTGCAGGCAATGAGATTGCGACTTGTGTAGGCGATGAGATTGCGACTTGTGTAGGCGATGAGATTGCGACTTGAGGTTTAGAACATGAACTGGGCAATGGAAGTAAAGGTATGCGTTGACATAATAATACTCTAGGGTTTGGCTTTAACAACTAGGAACAATTAGCTGTAATTAGGATATATTTAAGAAAGTGAGGAATTTCAGATGCGCCACCGACCTTTGCTTTATTTTCTCCAGATTACAGCAGGTCATGTGACAGCTGATGGCTTGACCTATCATAGATCTTTCAAATTTCTATACCAGGACAATGAAGGTTTTAGGAAAGAATTAGCAGTGGAGCAAGTTTTATCGTCTACAGTGAAGCCAACCTTTCTAAATGCTTTCTGGCAGTTATCTCGAAATTTCACCAAACAATTTTTAAATTGCTTTCTATAACCCAAACCTCCCTATATTTTGCATATTATCTGTAGTCCAATTTATGCTCTTGCACATCCAAGCATTAATGCTATCATGATATACAAAGTACCTCCCTCCCACTCCACCCCAAAATTGACTCTTTAAAGCCATTTTTATCAAAGTATTTTATGAGAAGCAGCATGGATATATGAATATTCAAAGCTGCTATTTAATATGTTACTGATTACTATAATACACAAGAAATCACACCGCAGAAGACATCAACAAGAATCTGTGTATAATATTCTCCATATACATGTAAAACAATACAAAACATGATAACTACTTTGCTTGACAAATGGTTGTGTATATATTTATCTGAATACATGTAAAACAATGCAAAACATGATTAACTTCTTTGCTTAACAAATGTTTGTAAAGATGCAAACTATAGGGTAAAACATAGTACTTGTATGAAAGGATCAGGGAACATCTAACAGGGCTAGTGTATGGGTGAATTAATCACTGGTTGTTAATTTGGTGTATTTCATAAAAAATCGTGATTCTTCTGCTATGTAATATGTTTTGTTTTTATTACTAGAATATACAAGAAGCAAACAAAAAAGCACTTGATTAATATATATATACATATCTGAATACATGTAAAACAATGCAAAACTTGACAACTTCTTTGCTTAACAAGTGGTTGTAAGGCACAAACTATGAGGCACAAACTAAAGGGTACAAAGGGTACTTAAATGAAAGGATCATCCAAACATTATTACTTTACGACCTTGATGATATTGTAATACAATACTTAGGCAGTTCGGTATTGGAGCACAATAATTTAAAGGTTGATGTTACATTCAAAATTCATTATATGAAAGTTACGAGAGCATGGGTTTATGATGCTTGTAGGAAGGTTCTGGTATGATCAAAACATCAGCCCTCTTACTGTTATAAAACCTACATAGGCTTTTGCGGTAGGTAAGCACTTAGTTAAAAACGTTTTCTATGTTCAGAATTAACTTTAAAATTACATTGTAGACCATTAACACTGTTATCATCCAAGTTGTATTTCTATATCACTTCAACTATTGAGAACTGTACCTTTAAAAACTTCAGGTTCGTTAATAAAAGTGGCTGGATTATGTAGTCTAATACACATAGTATTAGATCATTTCCTAAGGGGACTCAGATGCAACATTTTTATATATTTTGCAATTTTTGAAACAATGCTGAAGAACTGTTGACAGTTGAGGTTGTACTGCATGTGTATCTTATATATTTAAGCACTGTTCACAAGGATTTTTGTTGGTAATATCCTGTACTTACAGTAGGGAGGGGGGAGGCTGAGTCCCCCTGAATTCTTAGGGGTGGGAAGTCTGCCAGAAGTATACCTGCTTGCAACCCTGATCAGCATTTCTCTTCACAAGACCTTTTACATGAGTAATTTAGTTCAGTTTGCCTTGGATGTTCAAAATATTGCAGACACACATAAAAGAAACCTTTATAAGCAAATATTACTACAGCACCTCTATCAAATTTCAAATTCAGTACAAACAATGCAGACACCAAAATACAATATAATCAAAAATAATATGTACTTCTAGTATTTAGAAGGAAATATAAAATTCTGTTGAAGGGATGAGTACACATTCATGAGCAATAAACACGTCAACTGTGTGGGAGTCTCAAAATAGCTACTAAATGAACCTGCATCAATGAAAAATTGTTTGCATATAACTATTATGTTTTAGTTACATTAAGTAAACTTCCATCAACATCTCCATGTGTATATATATGTTGACGGAAGGTTGTGAATATATTAACTAAATACCCTGCTATAAAAGAAGACAGTAAAAACACCTCAATGTAGATATCAATGTTAATGGAAGGTTGCAAAATATACTAACTATAAACCTCGCTATGAAAATATATATTTTAAGAAGCCGATGAAACATATCTTATGAAAGACATTTTATTATTCCTATTGCATAGGTATTGAAATAAGCTTTAAATGAAACTATGAAAATACTTCTAGAGAAATACATCTAAACACCTAGTAAAGAAAGACAATCTTGAATTAGACTATGGTAGAAAGGAGAGCTAGAAAAAGGATTTCAGGTTCTGGCAAAAAGTACTGAGTTTGTTTAGACATAATTAATATACTTGAGATCTTTACCTTAAAACAGTTACTTAGCAAAGGTAACAGACTACTGATGATATTACCTGACAAAAGATATTTAGACATAAGTAATATAGTAAAGATATTTACATAACGCAGATACTTGGCATTTGTAATTGACTGCTGACCTAAACTTTATTTACTGTAGATATATGTAATATGCTAAAGATCTTAACCTTACTACAGATACTTGGCATAGCTAACAGGCTGCTGCCCGAACCAAATATACATGGATGTATGTAATATACTAGAGATATTTACCTTAACACAGATACTTGGTATATGTAACATATTGCTGATCCTATTACCTGAAAAAAAGATGTTTAGACAAGTAATATACTAACGATCTTTACATTAATGCAGATACTTGGCATGTGTAATTGACTGTTGACCTATTATCTTACAAACTTTACTTAGGTGTAATATGCTAAAGATCTTTACCTTAATACAGAAACTTGGCATAGGTAACAGGCTGCTGCCAAACCAAATATACATAGAAATAGGTAATATACTAAAGATCTTTACCTTAATACAGATACTTGATATAGGTAATATTGCTGATCCTATGACCTGACAATTTCTTTTTAGACATAAGTAATATAGTATCGAACTTTACATTAATGTTTATACTTGGCATAGGTAACAGACTGCTGTATCATTTAACCTATCAAAATATACTTAGACATACCTACTATACTAAAGTTTTTACTTTTCATAGGTAACATAATGCTGGTTTGATTACCTGATTGAAGATCTTTAACTTATTAAAGACATATATTTAGGCATAAGTAACAAAAAAAGGACTTTACCCGATTCCTCTCTACAGTAAATAAGAGCAGCTTCATGTAAAACCTACTTCAAACTTAGAATATTGTTACATGATATTGATATCTTATTTCAGTTAGCTAAAACCAATCGTATTTAGCTGACCATCAACTTCAACTAATGGCAAGTACATTTCTACTTTGATATCAGGTCAGCTGCTATTTAAAAATCACAGGAAGTCACAACATATAAAAACAATCGAAAAAATGATAATTAAACAAAGAAACATTCTGTTAATGTTAGGAATAACTTGAATATATGTGATACATTGATGATATTAAAACAGCATTTAGCTTTTCATTCTAAACTTAGCTTTTAATTTCTCTTTGCAAGTTGCCTTGCATTAGAACATATGGTAAAAATATTTTCATTAACAAAATACATTAACCACATGAAAACATAAACTTGAAAATCTTTCAATAAAATAATTTTCCAAAAATGTGAAAAAATAAGCAGTTTTACATTGCAATGTTTCAGTTAAATGATCTTGTCAAAATATAGTAATTTAAATGCAAGCTGATTGGTACTGATATACAAAAATGTAACAGCATGTATTTAATTGTAATTAATGTTGAACAAAAGAAAAACAAAAAGCATAACATTTCAGTACAAATACCCCAAAAATATATATTGTATAAAACAAAAATTATTTCATTATGGACTTACACCAATTTCAGAAAGCATTGCTGAAAACATGAATAATGAGCATATAAAATACGAATGACTTCCCCCTCAATAACACAAAGTAAAACAATACAAACACATGTAAAATCATCCATGAATCTCACAACCTTAACATTATCATATTTTGTGAGATTGGGATAAAATAAAAACAAATCTTCTCAGAAATATTTTTTTCCCCTTTTGCTTCACGTATGGCATATCCTACTGTAACACATGAATCATGTTGCCCTAACCATGTCATCTTTCTTAGCTAGTTTCAGATATTGATGTTTTCATAAGTGACACTTGCAGTGTCTAAGTACATACGAACTGCATCAAATATGGTCTGGTACTGCTCCTGTTAAAGGTAAAAGATTGAAGGAGAAATTACTGAGAGCCTCCTGT
The DNA here is from genome assembly GCA_000934455.1 of Apostichopus parvimensis. Lineage (NCBI taxonomy): Eukaryota > Metazoa > Echinodermata > Holothuroidea > Aspidochirotida > Stichopodidae > Apostichopus > Apostichopus parvimensis. The sequence continues at coordinate 8,723 of KN886729.1, forward strand.
TAAAGTATTTGATGAACTAGCCGTCATGCTCAATATTAAGTCAAGTAGTATCACATAATAAAATGACTAACAAAACTGCCAAATTAAAACAAGAAAGAAAGACAATTTGTAGCAGCTTCTAACTCAGAACCTTTGTATTTTTGCTAGATTATGATAAACAACTTTAATTACCTTCCAACTTGTTATGCAAAATGTAAAAACTAGAATGATGCCATGATGTTTGGAATCATAAATGATGAAAACAGATATATTCATCATAGTTTATGTGAATACGAATTTGGAATCCTAATTATTTATCAATTTCTTTTCTCTAGTTTATGAACATATCCTTTAAAGCAGATCGTTTGATCTGGATCACAGATTATCTGTCCTAAGTATTCCACTTCCCCTCAGACTTACAACAAGTACTGTTTTGCATGGGATCTTCAGAGCTAGATGCTATTACCTGGCAGGTGATCTGAATAAGACACACTTTATTTTCCTACCAAGGCACTCTGTTGCTTAAACTAAAATGTTATGAGGGATGAGTTGTAACAATACATTGATACCAAATTGGCATTGTGTATTCTGCTTGTGATCTGTCCAACAACTCTTATATTATCCACTAGGACAGTCCTCACATGCAAAAGGTAACAACAAGGTTAGTGGAAAGAGAGGAATCAATAAGTTCAATTGATTAAATATTGAAGTAGACAGATCATCAGGTACATACCAGGTTTTGGATCATGAGTGGCTGAGCTGAGCGCATGTTGCTAATGATTTGGAATATATCAACCTCCCTATCTGCTTGTGCCTGATCCAAAGCTGCTACTAATCCACAAAAGACACCAGTCCTACCAACACCATCCCTGGAGGTAAATAGTACAATGGAGAGAGTCAAGTCTGATATTGTTCTAACAACACATTGAAGGCATATTCTTATATGATGTTAATGGCATGCTCTAACCAAACATAGCATTTAAAAGGCATACTGTCAAGAGGTATAACATGTTCAAGGAAACACTCATTGAAGCATAGCATGTTAGGAGCATACTGTAATGTGGCATAACATGTAAAAGGGAATACTATCAAGCATCCCATGTTAGAGACAAACCATATTGTGGCATAACATGTTCAAGGAATACACTTAACAAGCATAACATGTTAGAGGCATACTGTCATGTGGGGATAACATGTTCAAGGAATACACTTAACAAGCATAACATGTTAGAGGCATACCGTCATGTGGGGATAACATAAAAAGGACAACACTCAACAAGCATAACATATTGGAGACTTATTGTCATGATGCATAACACATTTTATCAGAAAATAATACATAAACCAGAAAGCCAATTGGCTCAGTAATTGCTTGCCACATTTTGCATTAGAAAACTAACAGTAAAACTCATGATTTTAAAGTGATGACCATAACAGAGTTCAATAGATCAGCAAGGTTTTGCACAAATGTGGACCTACCTATCGAGTAACAACTTCACTCAAGCTTTTCTTGCCAATTATCATGTTCACAAGTTTTTCAGACTTTTTACTTATGTTGACCTGAAATGAACTTTGACGGTCACCAATTTTCAATAGGTTTCTCGTACGCACCATGGGGAATCAACATAACAAGAATGAAATGCAACCAAACTGCACATTTTTTAAGTTATCCTGTTTACAGTGATTTCAGCCTTTAACCTCTGCTGACCTCAAATTATCTTTGACCTATCCAAATGGCAATATGGTCCTTGTACTTACCAAGCAGAATTCAGTATGTACTTTTTGACTTTAATATCATGTTCACAAGGTTTCCAGACTTTGACCTCTGTAGACCTCAATTATCCTTTGACCTGCACCAATTTTAATAGAGTTCTTGTACTAACCAAGCAGACTCTATATCAGAAGTATGACCAAGGCTAATGTAGATACCAACTTTGACCTTCAACCAAGATTTACCTTTTGAGTTACTGTGTATACAAAGTTTCAGACTGTGACCTCTGTTGTCATCACATGACCTTTGACTCACCAAGCAGAATCAACAAAACAAGTATGCACCTCAAATGAGGAAGTACTTTGACGTATATTGTGCTACCATACAGGTGTCATATACATATCCAAGCATGCCATCACCATCGCATTGATTCATTTTGCTTCATGTTAACACCATTAACTTACATGCAATGAACCAAAATACGATTCACAGCTTGTTCCTGCTTCAGCAGACTAACACAGTACAGCAACAGCTCAGGTAAGTTAGCAACTGTCTGGTTCTTTGGCCAACCGAGACACTGTAGCTGCATCACAGTACGGAAATTCTGGAACTATTTTGAAGAGAAGAAAGAACATTGTACACTTTTCAATGTTACATAATGTACATTTAACACTGCTTGTTGATGTCACACTATCCTGTATGAACAGACCTAGCAGAAGACACAAACTTGTTCATCAAAGAACTTTGTTCTGTTTATAATGGTTGTGTAGTCTCCTTAAATACTGATAAAACAAGAGCCCAACAGGTACTATGACTTCTTGCTTTCTGGACTATTAAAGTGTGGTATGCATCACCCCGTATCATAATATTAATGCCAGCATGTACAGTACCAGCTATAAACTTATAACTGTATTCCAAGTTTGGGAATAATCTGATTTAAGGTTGTGGAGTTATTGCAATTTTAAAATTTTGGTCCCTCTCAAAGAAATTGCGCTAGATAAAATTTTGCCGGTAAATAGTCCCAAATATTTGGCCCATACAAAGTGGCTCAAAAATATATTTGCCCCCAAAAACTGAACACCCAAAAATGTGGGCCCAAATGGTCCCAAAATTATTGGGCCTCACAGATTCAGGCCAGAGGAATGTGTCCCAAAATGCATTTGAGGTGGAAACTAGAGCAGCAATGCTGAAGTGGCTTAACCCATCATCTGTTTAAGGAAAACCAATTCAGTGGATGGCTGCCATGAGTCTTTAGTACAGTGTTGTATGTATGCACTGCTTAATTCACTAAACTATGCATACAGCTCCATGGCCAAAGTGGTAAAGCACTGGTAGCTCAACAACACAAGGGAATCAGGTTTCACTACTAGCAAATTATGCCTTTAAATTAGTTCTAGCAAATTACTATAAAAATATGTTGGCTCTTATCTATTGTCTTGTGATTTCTTTATTTTCTTTAATTATCTCTAAGTCATTTTTATTTTATTCACATTCTTATTTTGAGTTGTTTTTTTCATAAACATTGACAGTATGAAGAAATTATAAAAGGAATAAACCTGCAGAGCTGTGTTAGTAACTTCCATTTTGCGGACACAAAATGAACCACGATAGTCTGAAGAGAGAGGTACGATGGTGAATGGACTGAATGTGACTGGAGAGGTTTCAGGCCAGTATTGTTCACTCTGTAATAAAAACAATACATCTATTATTTAATGACTTTCTTTACATTTATTTGTTACAAACCAGTAACAGAAGTAACAGTTAATGGATAAAAATACCCTAATTAGTGTGCGGCAGCTAAAAAGCCCATCAAAGAGGAAAGAGCACGCGGTACATTTTAAAAAATAGAAGAAGAATAAATTGACAAATAAAATACACAGAGACCTAACATTTCAAGTTACAAATTTGTTTACATTCGTACAAATAATTATAAATTCTGATTCATGACAGTATGTACACAAAAGCAGGAAAAATTGACAAAAATTGGTAGATTCTCTACACCAGGGTTCCCAATTAATTTACTACGAGGGCTATGTAAGTAATGGTTGGAGCGAATGACCAGAGAGAACCAGAGTACCATTACAGTCTAGATTAAACAGGAGACAGGTGTAGATTCCTGCATCACCTTCCATTAATTCTCACAAACAGAGACTCCATATTGTATCTTACCTTATCATCCAACTCATTGAGCATGATGATAACACTGCACTCATAATCCCAAACGAGTCGCCAAAAGTCCAGAATGGTATTCTTCAGAGGCATCTGAGTAGCTACAAAAAAGTCCTTCTTCTTGTAACCCTGGAGATGGAAAAATAAACTCCTGAAGTATATACAAAGGTTTATACAAAATCAACTGCTTTTCATGCAACTTGTTAGTTTTTATTGTCTCCTGACCCCCCTTGAAGGGTTTGCATGCAGTGGCATTTACCTCTTGAAAGATTTCCAAAGCATTCCATCAGTAACGCATAACACTAAGAGGTCATGCTATGGGTAATAGCATTTAATATCCAACTTTAATAAACTGAGATCTTTGTGAACAACTCTCCCAAAAGCTAACAAACATCTTCTGTTTGTGAGATATGCTAGTTTAATTTTCATGTCTGGGCTGTTTTATGTTTCCATGGAAACGTTCCCTTTACTTCTCCTTTTACCTCTTTTCAGATTTTCATGGTAGATAGTTGAACAGTGTAACCAATGCCATCTTTACTAATTATGTTAAGAGGTTCAAACTGTAAAGATTCAGCATTTGCAAATTTCATCTCCATTACACAAAAAAAAATATTGTATTAAAAACAAACACACTTTAACCAAGTCTTCAGCCTTGTGTGTGAACAAACATTAAAACTGTGGTATCTCGGATATCGAATAAACAATGTTCTTATCTGTTTGGGAAATTTGTTCCTGACAATCATCTCTATCAATTAGACTAATAATGATGGCAAAGTGCTGTGGATTTTGTGTGTGTGTGTGGCGGGGGGCATGCAGGCACCGAGGCACAAACCATGAAGGTTGTGTTTGGGTGCTGTGGATTGTGTGTGTGGTGGGGGGTGGGTGTGTTCATGTGGGGGGGGATGTTCATGACAGTGTTCTCTATCACATAGACCAACAATGATGAATAGGTTTGTCTCTACTTTAAGAAGTCTGATTAAATGTATAATTCCAGAAAGCATTGCTTCTGTTTCCTACAAATAAGCTATCACTCTTTACTGCCATATGTATTCAAATGCTGATTCCATACAGGGATAAATCTAGGATCCTTTCAGAGTTAATTAATGAAACAAATGAAGACACTTACATTTAAGAATGAAGCATTAATGTAGTTACTGTCATTCTCACCGACATTGGTCATCAAATATGGTCGATGCGCGTCAACTTGTATGAAGAGAGGACGTAAATTATTGAAATAATATAAGAAATTCTGAAATACTCTTCACAATTTAGAACTGTGGTATATCACATCTTATCAAGTAGCTGTTGAATATTTATATGTGGTATATCACATCTTATCAAGTAGCTGTTGAATATTTATATAATAATGTTAATATAAATCAATATGTGTTATATTACTATATATGTTATAACTTAATAGCTTTATAGTATTACATAATTTATATAACACTGGCATTCAGAATTCATTGCTTTGTGACCCTTATTTTCATCTTCATAATCTTGGGAACCCTCCAGTTGCTCCAGGGGTCTTCCAGAAGAAGCATCCTCTTCCCTTTGAGACTTTGTTTTTATATATCATCAAGAATGCTTAGTTGCAATATGGCGGTATAGTTTGAAGTACTTTGTGTTCCAGATCTTCCTGCAATTTTTCCCCCTCACAATATTAGCATTTTCTTTTTGCTTCCGATTTTTTTTGCAACCCTACAAATATTTTGGTTACTCCAGAGAGGGATGTGACCTTCACTCTGACTGACAGAGATACATAATATCACATTACATGGATATGATATATTATGTTATATCCATTACATGCGGTATCAATTATGCAGAGTGCAGTTTTTGTACACATTTTTTTCCTTCTTAGGGTTTTTACAATTGAAGAACACAATATCACCTGTCATAAACATATCTGCATCTGTCTGACCCTTCTATCTGTCTTAAACTATATCATGTACAATTATGACTTGGTTCTCACTGTAGAAGCAAAATTTGCATATTGATCAGCTGCTTCCTGTTGATGTCATATGGTTGTAATTCTCAGTCACATGACACACCAGATCTAATGGTCTAGCACCAATGCATATTCAGATATAGCCTGATACTCCACAATATTATAATATATATACATTTCCTTGGGAAACCATGATTTTACTTGAAAAACTTTATGATCAAGGTAATTCTTTCTTTTAGACTTATGTGTAACCAAGAACCTGTTCAGGAAGTGTTGTTTAGTACCTACAGATTGGGGCAAATTTAATGCATATATTACAGATACAAAATATGGATTTTCATTGAGAAAGAGTAGACTGGATTCTTTGAATATGAATTTGTATATTCCATTCAAAAATAAAATCTTGAGTAATTGTTTGATAGTTTCAGTAAATTTCACTTACCTGGGAGGATTCTTGAAAATCGATTTCGGGATTTATTTTCCATCTTCTTGGCGGCACGGATGTCAGATTGACTGGGTGTGAGAGATGTTTCTTCCAATTTCTATCAAAATAGAAAATAAAATCAGGGAAATAAAATTAAGTTAAGTACTGTTTAACATTTCAAACAAATTTTGTTAACTTGACTGCATCCTTCTGTCACATAATTGAAGCAATGGCAATGCATGTCCACAAGAAATTACCATCAGTTACCTCAATGTATCAAAAATGCTATAACATTCATATTAGCTTCTCAGATAAGGAGGAAGATCAAAATAGCAGAGAAGGCTTCAGAGGAAGCTGAATTTAGACCAATAATTTGACGAGGGGTACTGATATTTTGTTCCTTACAAGACCTACCAACATCTAGAAGCTATGATAAACTAGTTTGCAATTACGACAAGTAACGATAACAAAGTCAAAACTTTCACATGATTCCCACACTTCTAAAAATATGAAAATCCAGACTTTTTCAAGACCTTTATCACGACCAAAAACACAGTTAACAATTTGAAGCCTAAACACCAATTAGGACCTAATGTGAGGTTACATATAGATGGGCTAACAATAAAATGTAAAATGCATATAAACTATCATTGTTAGTTTGTGGTGACCAAGGCATTCAAAGAGCCATGAACTCTGAGCATTGCTTACTTTGCAGTTTTAAATTTGCACCTCTGAATCTACTATGACACTGCAATGTTTATATTTTATAAATACCCTGCTCAGGTAAGCTTTATATGAACGTTATACTGTACGTCCCCAAGCCTTTGGCAATTACATGAAGGCTTGGAGGAACAATAGCAAGTCACGGTAACAGAGTAACTGAGACATGTAGAGCACTGTTTTTCCTTTGTAATTCACTAATCAAGGTGAATCAAGTGAGACTTACAACCTTTGGCTGGTTCAGCTATTTTTTTTTTGTATTAACCAATATACCCTTTAAATCTTGATGATACTTTGCCATGCATGTCAAAGTAGTCTGAAGGCAGTTTCTTAAATCATTCCAGTTTTTAATTCTTTTTGTTTATTTTCTGATCTGCATTATCATCTTATATCAAACATTAATGGAGCAGTGGCACATGACAGACTATGCCTAGGTAAGAAGTTGGTAAGTTGTGAGATGCAAAATAGAGGTTTCGTTCATGTTAATTCCAGACCTTAATTTATATGTATCTATGTTTTCTCATCTCAGAAGTATTTTATTTTCATTGAAATGTGACTTTTTTTTAAAGAAAGCACGGTTCCCCAAAATTTGCTGCTCTTTTGAGCTTGGTAGTCTGCTGGTCTAATCTTCACTTAGTGGGCTAACTCTCCTTCACCCCATCCTCAATATATTCCCTACATAGCAATAAGGAGTGTTCATTTCAAATAAGGAAGTTTTTGTCACTTTACAAGATTAACTTCAAAATTCAATTATGGGTTTCCTCATTCCATCCATGTCAGTTCCTCAGATGCAACACAAACCTCATTAGGAATATGTCAGACCTAAGTTTAGGCAGGTCCTCAAATGACATGTTTACAATGAACTACATTTCGAAAGCATTTTCGAAGGACAAGTTTACGGTGTTGAATGTTATTCAGGGGTGTTCTTTTGTTAGAATGATCTTAAAAGAAGATGACTTGATTAACATAATTTATTTTCAAAAATAGACTAACATTTAGGCCTGAACTGACGAGTTATAAATAAAGCATAGTTCTAAGTTGAATTTCTTGAAAATCAGAATAACTGTAAATGCATTACAAGCAATTATCTTGCTGTTTTCTTGGACTATAATAACCCAAGACTATAAATTTCTGCCCAAAGCCATCTTTCAAAATATCTAATACCTTGAACTGCTCTGTTAACTGTGTTTCCCCTGTCATCTTGTTAATCATTTTGAGACTAGCAAGTTCCACGCTGAATGAATCAACAGACATGGTCGTCCTTCCGATGTAAAAGTGCTTGACCAGAGCATCAAAAATAAACTGGTACTGCTCCTGCAGGAAGAAAAAACATAATTATTAAATATTAAAGCGGTTTGTTGGAAAAAAACATTGCCAAGCATTGGAAACACAACTGTAGCCACTTCAAACAGCAGATTATCTATATCATGGATTCGGTTCAAACATTGTTCAAAGAACTTTTTGAATCACTGGGAATTGCTTTACAGTTTAACAAGAACCAACAGGACTACAAATGTATTAAACTATTTCCTGTGTTCCACATGGGAGGGGACACAAGAGGTGGGGAGGTTGGGGGGGCAGGGAGAAAGGCTTAAAAAGGGCTAAAAGCAACTAAATATATTTAAAATCACAGATGTGTATGAAAGACTCCACGAAAGATGTACAATTGCTTGATTTAGCTTAACAATGGAGACAAGACGTCAATACCTGGATTTGCACAGACATGAATCTCCTTTGTCTCATTTCTGTCACAAACTTGTAGACATTAACCTTTCCTTCAGCCTGTGCCATATCTAACATTGCGTCAAGGGTGATGTAGGTTCCTGTACGTCCGACACCAGCACTGAAATATGCAAAACAAATAATCATTAAAATGCAAATTTATCAAATTGCAGAAAGAGCTAACATTATCTTTACACTACTCTGTTCTGTGTAAAAGTAAGTTGGCCTGACATTTCGATCCTAGCAGGATCTTCTTCAGAGGCTAAAAAAAAAAACTCAAAAAAAAAACTCTGTTCTGCTTAATATAGGGTTGTTGGCGCTAATTGTTAAAGACGTTTAATATAAACTTCCATTCCTGCAGTTATAGCTGAAAAGGCATCGGGATAGCCACCCAATTATATGCAAGAAAGTAAACTAATGGTCAGCACTTTAAAACTATAATCTTTAAATTAATATGTACACCTTGATGAACAATTTTAAATGTAAGAATGCTGGGAAGATAAGTTTGAATATTTTCCGCAAATTTAAACTCAACAAAATGTTTCAACAATGATGATTGATATTTTGCAGTCAATGTTGTGATCATTAACTAGACTACCAACCATGGTGTATAATGCAATTAACTTTAGAACAGTGACTTGCATTTAACTGACACTCATCATGGGTCACACACAATGAGAAAGAATATTTCATGATGTTGATGTATGATGTTACAGATATTAAACTCATTTGAGCTATTG